>JARHVA010004618.1:1192500-1498291 GCA_037957365.1 Torreya grandis | reverse complement strand
ACCCATTGGGGGCATATACACATATAGATTCAACATTAATACGTTTTCCCATTGGGGACATCATACTACACAACTTCTAGTTTACCAAGTTATATCTTTCTATATTCCATGTCATATATTTTGCATTACTTATATCTTGATATTGATCATAATATACTACACATGGACTAAAAATACTATAGACTCAAATTATGTACATATTTTCTCTTATAAGGATTTGTACCACATGTTCATGTAAACTTTCAATTCTAGATTTACTAGTTTAGATTTGATTATATCTCTTTAATTATACAACTATTTAAGGGAATTTATATATTCTAATGTTCTATGGATCTACGCCAATTCCTTTCATTTTGTTTATGCTTTGGACATGTGCTCATGTCTTTGTGTGCCTTATTGATTATGTGTGGACATTTAAACATGTCCTTCCATGTGGTTCTAAGTTAACCTTACTTGCTATGTGCATATGCAAACATATGAACATGTCCTTGTATGTATTTTATTTCCCATACTTAGTGACATGTGTCCATATACCTTGTATTGTGGCCCCTTAGCCTACATTACACATCTCATTTGTTTTTATGTATGATTTAATGTATGTTTCATGTCCATGACACTTATATCTTGCTTGTGATAATCACATCTAGTTTATGATTCCATGAGGGAACTCATGCATCTCCCCTTCCTCCTTGGATTCCTTAATGGACACCATACCCCATCCCCCTAGGTAGTTACTTAGATTATAATTAAAAAATTTGTTCATATACATGCTTACATTGTTCTATCTATCTTGACAACCATGTGAATACTAGATCTAAAATACATCAGACATTACCAACTTAAACTTAGATTATTTTAGATTTTGATGTCATGTATACACATTTAATTGGTTCATCACATAGATATCATATATTCTTATTCTAACACACATGATTCATAACTTTTATTTTTAGGACAATTATTGTATGGGTTAAACAAATCCCTTCAACAAAGGGGTCATTCATAGGGTTTTGTCATAGAGATCAAGCCATCCTATTGCACTTAGAACATATTTTCCAAAATGCAAATATAAATTATAGAGCTTAGATTTAGGAAAACACAATGAAAAATAGTCACATATAGATCAGTCTCATTTTTACATAATAATAATGCATTTAGTCAAAATCATGACATAAAGGACACTAGTACAATGTATTATTAAGCAAGGGACCACACTACTATCTAGTAGTCTTAGAAATTAAAAAAACTATAAGTATTAAAAAGGTACAATAATTACACTTCATATTTACATAATTTTAGTTAGAATATCAGTTATGTTAGGTTTATGCTTATATTACATAGGTTTTCTCATATTAGCGACATCATGTGTGGCATGATCATTTCCATTTTAGTTTTAGATAATCATACATAGATCATTATGACTCAATCCATAATCCAAATGCATAGATATCAAATTTGGGGGCATGTACATGGCATATTATTCCCATATGTTCAATTTGATACTAGTACTCTTAGATGGAATATAAACTCCATGTCATTCACCACCTTGTTACTTCAAACACCATTTGCACTAGGTTTACACTAGATTGATGCCTTATTCCATCTATAGTGGTTGGCATTACCAAGTAGTCCCTGAGATACATTCTTGAGTGCTTGAGTGGCCCCTGAGATATTTTTCATTTTAAAGTTTTTGAGTGGCCCAAGATCCATCCTACCTAGTTTTAGCTACATCACATAACATCAGTTAAATTATGTAGATTTAGATTTATATACATCTAATATACATGTATAGGCAATGATGGATTCATAGCATACTTGAGTTCTTGGGCCACCTACATAGGAAGGTTAGACAAGCCATCAGTTTAATGCAAGTTATTCACAAGTTATGATCCATCAAAAAAGGATGGGAAATGATAGAGTCAAGTTCATCTTGAGTTTTTGAGCCACCCACATAGAAGGTTTAAGAAATCCATCACCCCAATCTAAGTTATTCACCCTTTGATCACCATTTACACTCACACATAGGATGTTACTAGGATTTATCATTTCTTCACGTACCTAATGAGGTGTATTCATTCATTTCCTCTCTCTCTCTCTCTCTCTCTCTCTCTCTCTCTCTCTCTCTCTCTCTCTCTCTCTCTCTCTCTCTCTCTCTCTCTCTCTCTCTCTCTCTCTCTCTCTCTCTCATCTCTTCTCATTTTTATTTTTGTTTTGATGTTTCTGAAGTAAGAACTTATCCATTCATGTTTCATTTGTAGGACATGCAATCGAGCATGTTTCACAGACTCAGATAAAGATTCATGAGATATGCCTCTTAGGTAAGTCAAGGTAAATTTATTTTCCTTTATCCTAGTCATTTCACTTTGCTACATTTATAAAATGAAGGGGGAAAATGTAGTCATCTAAAATGTCATTGAGTGTAATGAGTGTCACCTGATATCACATTGTCCTTAGCTTAGCCCTATACCTATCTCATGTCATCTATTAATCATTTCACATCTTTTGTGTAAGTCTAACTCATTCCCAAATATACCAAAAACAACACTAAGATACCCCCTAAGTACCTAGGTGTCATTTTCACCCATTCTTTCTACCTAGACACTAGAAAAATAATTTACACTATAACACACCACACTGTTGACCAAAGGGTAGTGATAATGCCCCCTTGATCCTTACTCCCATTATATATATATATATATATATATATATATATATATATATATATATATATATCTTTCTATTTTTCAAAACACTCTTAGGGTTGGACTATACCTATTTCACATCTTAACAAACACAAAAATGATATATATAGACCACTTTTAATCACTTATCCACTAGATGGAAATCAAATGCAAATACTCATAAACTATCTTATAAATAGTTTTACAGATCAAGGTCATTTATCCTTATTCTACCCTAATTCTACATAATTCCATCTAAAATAACCCAAATCTCAAATTAATTAGATTTATAATCTCAATTCACATTTAAAGCATTCAAACCATTACTCATACTAGCATTCACATGGACTTGCATCAACACTTAGATTGGGATAAATACATTAGGATTGATCCCCTTTCGAGGTATTGGTGTTTAGGTAAGCTCACCACATAGGGTGTTGAGGTCATGTCCAACCTACCTTATTAATGCCAATATTTTTATAATTATGATCCTCAAATACCCTAATAAATATGGAGGCCTAGGGTTTGGAATTGAAATCAGTCAAAATAAGGAACACACAATGAATCATCATCTATTCATATAGGCATAGACTCCCCATAATGAGATGTATATCTAACTAAAATTTCATTGTCCTTACTTGCAAAAGGAGACTAACACACATAGAGGACACTAGCATGATGTGTTACTATCAAGAGGAATGCATTATTTTCCAAGAGGGTTTTTGACACTTGGTCCCTATTCACAACATCTTGCATAGTCCTTGTACCAATTTTCATCCTATCACTTGTCTATCTTAGTCAATTTATAGCTACTCATATCTCTTGTAATTCATTTCATATATATAGAATAATTGATTAAATCAATTATTATACAAATTAGTGATTGTTTATATTGCTATATTTATTTCCTAGTTTATTATTATAGAACATTAGAAACTTATGGTTTTACATTCCATAAATCCCTTAAAATTTAAATCAACAACATATCAATTCTTGAACCAAAAAACTAGAGACATGCTTATCCGTGATTTCCACTTATAAAACATAATCATAGTTATACAATCGACTAAAAAAGATAATTATCATTATTTCTTCATCAATTTATATATTTAGCATATGACCTTATCAAATTAGAAGGATAAATACTCATTCTATTTCAAAATTTTATCTTAATTATATTAATCTTGAAATTAATATAAATCATGGTAAAATAATTAAAAATCATTCCTTAATCCTCTAACATGCTAAAAAAAATTACAATCTTCAATACCCCAATATTTATTCACCCCTCAACCTATCAATCTTATAGTATTTCTTCATGTGTTTAGAGATCTGAAATTTATTTCCATTAAATCCCAAATTCCCAATTATTTGAATAAGTTCCATGTTTTTTGATGAGGTTCAAATATGCCTCATAATATCTTACAAAGTACCTTATTTTTCCATCCATCACCCATATTTGGATTTTAATGTTAATTTTAGAAATCATAGTTGGTTGAAGAGTATAAAATGAGATATTTATCTTAGTTGTCCTTTGAAATTCATTGTTACTCATTTTTTTCAATGATTTTCTAACAAATGTGTGGAAAAAGCAAAAAAATGTATGTACTAGTTCTGAAATCAAATAAATATGTTATGAACACATGAATATCTATTAAGAATAAGATTTTAAATACATATCCAAAGTTATCTTGTTGATATATCCATCCTAGCATAGCTTTGGAGGTCATCAGAACTAGATTCAGAGGTCATTAAAACTAGCTCTAAAAGTCATCATAACTATATCTAGAGGTAATCAATATAACATAAATTTAAATTATTCCAAGGAGGAGAAAGGTCTCACTCATTCCAAACAAGAAGGTTTGATTTGGTATTTATAGATTAATTATATTTTACAAGTGATTTTCTAGTTTTATATGATGAAAATATTATTCAAGACATTATTGTTTTATTAGCCTGCATATGTGTGAGTGTGTTTTCAATTATTATTATTTTCTTAACTTCCATTCAAGTTTCAGTCTAAGTTTATACATTTTATTCTTTCCAAAATATCATTTTATTTAATTAAACTTTCCAATGCCATAGATTTCTGATTCTTGAGTATGTATTTTTAATTTCAAGTAATTAGAATAAAAGTGTGTTTTTAATTTATAGAAGTTTCTAATTCAGTAAAGCATGATTTAATTTCAATAAAATTAGGATAAGGTTTGATTTTATTTTCAAATATTTTTAGTTAATTATTCAATAAATTTATTTCCATTAGGAAATACTATTATACAACCCTTTTCATACCCTATTGTATACAACCTTTGAACATTGCTCAAATGGATATGACATCATTTGAACCAAGCTAATTAAATAAAGAGGATATAATTCCCCTCATCAATCTTCTATGAATATCTATTTTTAAACACTACCATTCAAAATAAGGAAATGACCACCTTGATTCACACTCTATACTACAATAAAATAAAATAAAACCCTTATCTCAAGGGTTATTAAATCTAAAACCTAATATGGTTGTACTTGCAATGACATTTTTTATAAACCTTTAACCCATGAATTATTTTTTCACCCTTTTCCTTTAAGCTATATTTCAATAAATTTTGAATTATTTAATGGAAATGAGATCTTTCACTTCACATTATATCAATTTATGCTTCTTGCCTAGTTTTTTCTCATTATGAAATATCATTAACTAATATCTTAACTATAATCCCAAAGGGTTATTCTATTGATTAGTTTTATTCCTTTTGATGTGGATATGTTTATAGTTTCACAATAATTATGAATGAAATTTTAGGTCACTTTCAAACTAATATAATCATCAAAGTTACATTTTTTTAAATTAACTAATATTAGATAAGGAATGAGTGAATATACCAATGATTATGTGCTTAGATGTAAAAGAAATGGTTAATAAAATTACTTGTGAGCCACCAAATTGTAATCTTTGAGTATATTTATTGATAATTTTCTTATAATTAGTTTTTAAAAGGATGTTTTAAATTATTATCCCTATTTTGATGATCTATGTAATGTTGGTAATGAATTTTATCATTGTTTTATATGTAGATACTAGATTACCTAAAGGTCTAATGTTTATCCTCCTTTGAAATTTAAAAATAATTTCAATTTTAATATTATGAGCAATGATGGTTTGTTTCCAAGTAAGAGTGTCAATAATAACATAGTTTATGTTATATAAAAACCATATCATAAGGTTATTTTATTAAAATGAAGATAAATAAGGGGATTTAGTAGCCAAAGATACTAAACCTTTAGCCATATACTACTGAAGATGTAGAGATAAAAATTCCCTTTATGACTATGATCTTGATAAGATATATATATGTGGAGTTTTTGATAATGATCATTATTTAACAAATTATAATACACTTCATTCTAAAGAATCATATTAAAAAAATGCTCAACTAGAGGAATAACTCAATTATATCTCATAAAGAGAAGGGATTAAATATTCCTATAATAAATTTTCAAATCAATTCGATCCCATGGCTCTTAAACATCCATGGGTTGTGACATGGGTTTTTACACCACCTCCAAAAAAATGAAGACCAAAATATTTGTATCCAAAAGAGTGGATAATGTATGCAAATGTATATGAAATTGATTTATAAATCAATCCTAAGTTGGAGAAGATAAATCCTACTTACACTTCTTATTTTTGATACATTAGATATTCAAGGTCATGTCCAAGATGGATCTTCTAGACCTAGATAAGGGATTTCTTACCATAATAATATCATTAGGGAGGTTTTTAAATCCTATAATCAAGTAAAACTATGCAATAAACCTAATTAGGTCTGTTAGTCATAATTTATTGGAAAGAATAAAATAAGTACCAAATATCTACAAGCAAACCATTAATGATGGGGAATATTAAATATAAATATGGATAAGAATAGACATGCAACTCAATGAGATCCAAATGATATATTTCATTCACACCAATGGTCTAATTTTCTCTTTCCTGTATAATTGCCTATAAAGGATTCCAAATGAATATTCAATTTACTCTATGACTCTTCCTCTCTAAAGACTCTTTGAATTCTTTTTGACATCTCACATATCCATTTTTTTATTTTTATTACAATTAATAATATACCCTTACCCATGATAACACTCACCATGACTTAAAAGATGTCTCATCTCAAGACACATAAAGGTATTAAAAATTCAAGTTTTTTACAAATTTCTCCCTTACAAATGTTTTTCAAAATATATACTACTCCTACTCCTACTCTCTATGACCTCTTTAGTCATAGCTAGCTTCCTACTACTCTACCTTGCTTCCTCAATTTCTCTACTTACTTCATCTTCTATCATAATCCCCTCAATTTCTCACTTATCTTCTTCTTGCATCCTACATATCCCTAGTTTTGGCTTCTCACTTCTCAACATCTTCTACTCTAACTATCTATTACAACCTCAAATACATTTATAATTTTACAAAATCTTACAAAATTGATATTTTTGGATCTCTTACAATATATATTGCTTCTTCTTTTGAGTGATAATAAACATAGATTAGGTTAAGACAAACATAATCTTAGGTGTCAATTAAATTTAAAATAACTTAAAATTTAAGTTTTAAATGTGTTAAAGAGTGCCATATGTCTTTAGCAACAAATTGATGTGGTCAAATGTTTTAGTGAAGGCATGCATGCTAAAATGAAGGATTTTCTCCTTTATAAGTAATAAAGATGCTCAATATCATTACATGCAATGTGAAAAGAAGTGGAGTGTGATTTTATTCCCTTAATATTATTAATATTAACACCCTTCCTAATATCAAATGTTCCCCCACCAAGATAAAAATATTCTTCTCACCAACACCTTTGAGAATTATTGAAATAAGCAAGAACTATAACCATAACATTTTAACTATGCTTCCAAGATATGCCTCCATAATCTCCTTCATATTTATAAGTACCATAAATGATAACCCTTCAATGGTAAATTTTTTTTCTTCTCCCTTGTAATGAATACAAATCATTATCTTTTCCCTAGTTCCAACAACAACCTTCACTCTTTACCTTGGATATGATATTCTTATTCCAATGAGCCAATTTGAGTAAAAGATGGTCTTAGTAGGGTTCATGGCTACTTTAATCTTTGTGGTTTCACTAATTTGACACTTAGAATTTTTAAAGGACACATAAGAGGGCATGGTTTAATTCACCTAATCATTAGCAATGATATACACCCTATCATGTTTCCACACCCCAACACATGAATATGTCATCCTAATATTGATTCCCATGGAAATCCCTTATCCCTTAATAATTTTATTAGAATATAAATCAAACTCTATAAATAATATAGATCAATGTAGAGTTATGCCTTACTCATAGACACCAAATCATACCTCCTCTAATATCAAATTTATTCTTGTAAATTTCAAAACTATGAATAAAACTTAGAAGGATTATGATCGTACAATATAACTTAAATAAAAATGAATGAATAGAAATGGAAGACCAGTGTTATTTTTTAAATCATCCACACCATTTTTATCCCTAATTTAGTGGCAAGAATAAAATAAGTAACAAAGATTTAGAATCAAAACCATTAATGAACGTAAATAATAAGTAAAAATATGGAGAAGAATAAACATGCAACTCAATGAGACCCAAATGATATTTTCCATTCACACCAATGGTTTTATTTCCTCTTTCCTATACAATTGCCTATAAAGGCTTCTAAATGACTATTCAATTTCTTATATGACTCTTCCTCTCTAAAGACTCTTTGACATATTTTTATACCTCATATATCCATTGTATTCTTTTTATTAAAACTAATAATATCCCTTTTCACATGCTTACAAGGTCTTATGTTTTCATATTCAATAATTATAAATGACAAAACCAAAGTAAAGGTTAATCTAGTGCTCACTAAATATTATGTCACAAAGTGGGGGTAATAAACATTCAATGTAAACATGCATAGAAGACATATACTCATTTCAATGTATATGAAATCCTAATGTATGGGAGAGAATTAAAAATGAAAATCTATCTACTCTTACAAAGGAGAAAAAAAGTTATGGATACTTACCTTTAAAGACAAACCCACCGAGCCTCAATATCCCCCTTGGCCAAAGTGTTCTATAAGAGGTTATTATGGTATGTAAGGATGACAAGGATAAGTCATCTTTAGGCTACAAAACCTATCTATACATCCAAAACACTTATTCAAAAGATAAGATTCATATCTCCAAAGAAAGTACTGAAACCTTAAGTTATGCTCCTCAAGTAGAATAATGAATAAGAAGATGCATTATATATATATAATTCTCTTTTGTAAATGATGAAATCAGTGTGTATATATATTTGGATCTAACTCTAATCCTTTTTGAAAGTTTAGCCAACAAGGTTAGCCCAATCACCTCTATATCATTATTTAAAAAAATGAATTAGGTCTTGGTCTAGGTCAGCTAGGGGCTGACCTAGACCTTAAATGAGTTTTATCAATTAGATTACAAGGTATATGGGCTGAAATTGTATCATAAACCATCAAAAAGTATTTTAGGCTAGGGAAGGGCTAATGAAGGTGGAAAATGACTAGAGGAGGATGCAAAAGAGGAGGTAAATATTAGGGGAATGTTCTTAGGAGATGATTGTGTAGATAAAAAGTGGTAATAAAGGAATAAAAATAATGTGATGTATTAATGGTATACCCACCCCTTTTCTGGTGTACCCCTTTCAGTGTGCACTTAGAGATATTGAGACTCCATAGGTTATTGCAAGAGAGAAAGCATCAATAATTGATAAAGTTTTAAAATATTATGTGTCTACATATTACCCACTCAAAGCTCATCTGTTTCACTTAGGTATAACATGATATGGTGTTTCAAGAAAAGAACATAGCAACACATAATGGTGAAGCTAAATAAATTATAGTAAGGAGAAAATAGGATATATTAAAGGACATAAATGAAAAATACATACCTTTACTTACCTTAGTGTTGTAGATAAAATAGGATATGAAAGAAATGTGAAGGTGTTTGATGTATGGAATATTAGGTGAAATTGTATAAATTAGCAAAAAAAGAGAAAAAAATCATTTTTTTTCAGCATTTACATATAATAGGTGAAAATATTGTATACGATGTCAGGATTTCATAACATTTGGTGATTTGTAAAAAGAGCTAGTAGAAAAAAGATATGATCTAAATACAAAATCTAGTGATAAATATTTGAAATGTAAATAATTTTGAATAGTAAATATAAATAGGGTGAAAAGGAATTCATTTTTGATTTTTACTATTATGAAAAAATAATGCTGTGAGAAATCTAGTTTGAGACTAGAGAGCCATCATAGTGAGGATACAATAACTGAGATGGGGAGGATACATAATGGCCAAAATGAGTGCAACACATGTAAAAAATTATGAATTTTAATTTTTTAGTATTTTTATTTAAAATTAAGTGAAATATATAAAATTGAGTGGTAGGCAAATATAGGCACTAGAATGAACCCTAGGAATTTTTTTTGGTAAACTAGAGGTAGAATTGGGTACTGGGTAGGAAGATGTTAGACCAATAAATGCCTAAAGTATTTATGGTAAATGGTTAAAAAAATTCATTGTATAATAATAGAGTTGACCTCATGGACTTAGTCTATAAGGTGAGCCAAAAAATACAAGGTCAACTGCATAGCAGTGGGTTGATTTAGTATTATAATAGATGGTCAACTATGTATAAATTGGCCAACTTAGTTGGTAAGGAGGATAAGGCCAATTGCATATGATACAGTTGACTTAGTTTTTTGGATATGGTCAATGTAGTATCACAAAATGAGGCCAAATTTGTATGATAGGGCTCATATAATATCATAAAGAAATAATATGGTTGATGTAGTATTGAATAAGCTAATCTAGTTGGAAATGAAAGTGGTTTATTTATTATCACACATACAATATAGGGTTAATTTAGTATTAAATGGGTTAATTCTATATAAAATTGAGAAATATGAGAAAATAAATCAAACCAACTAATTTAAGTGGCTAATTTCTGAATTTTTATGAATGTATTTCCATTATTTATGACATGGAGATATGATACATCCTTTATTATTTGATATTTTTCAAAGACACTAAAGGTATTGGTGCTTAATAGATATGTCATGTCTTTCATACCTACTAAATCAATTGACTAATGTGGACACATCATAACTATGTACACATGGATTTGTAGGTATCATGGATATGAGGTGGATACTACTTAGTGTTGATATCATTATCATATTCCTTGGAGCATGGGAATGGTTAACCAACATTTTTATATGGGTGGTGGATAGAGATACCATTAAGGTGGGTATCACACTATATTATGTCCATACATTATTTGGACTACTAATAAGAGGGACACCCATGATCATTGAGACACCGAATGATTTAGAGGAGGGGTGAGCACTAGCCTGATGTGCTACATGTATAAATAGGATATACCCTTGATTGAGGGTGAGTTTGTTTGATGTATATATTATAGATATTCTAGACATTTTAAAGGCCATGATAGGACTTATGACATCTCAAGTGTTATGTCAAAATTTAGATGACAAGGTACCGCTATATGTGATAGCCTTGTGTCAATTCATATTAGATCAGGAAGCACTCTATGATTTTGTGCATGTCATCTGAGTCTAGATCATGCATGTATGGGATGTTGTTTAAATGGAAGAAGACCATGGGGCCTATTATTTATTGAGTTCTTATATATAATAGATGTTCCCCATGTATTATCCAGTGGGTTACCCCATGTGGTCGATGATAGGTTACCTTGAATCATGTGATAGAGGCAGGACCTTATAGCTCAAGCCATACCCCATGTGCCATTATTCCAAATTATCACATGAGGAGAGATCATGTGGTAACCCTACATATAGATTTATATTAAATGTCCTATTTTGTTGATCATTACTATAGCATTGGCATAGGTGGAGATCATAGTCCACTATAATTCATAGGTAGAGCCATATCTAGTGGCATGATTTTTAGGTCAGTTTGGATTCCCACACTTGATGACCCCTCTAGTAATACCTACTTATTGGGCACAACATGATATAGATCTGAGGGGAAGAGGAGGAGGAAAAATATCAATGGAGATACTTGTGATTAGTTTGTGACATGTTAGACCATGTACTAGTCAAGCATGGTAGAAGGTAGTAGTGAGAAGAGAGGACATGGATGTGTATGTAGGCCCATAATAGGCACTACATCATCAATAGTAGTGACCACTCCATCCACACTAAATATGTAGGCACTACTAGTGAGAGTAGGTGTAGGTGAGGGAAATATCACAATAGGACCCAATAGTTATTCTAAGACATAGATGGTCCATAGAGGCACCTCTCAAGAGAGGATCATAACAATCTTGAGTAGTGACTCCTGGATTTTCACTGATGCATATGTGATATATAAAATAGGTGCTCAATGGATGATCTAATGGAGAGATCATGCTTTATGGGTAAGGAGATGATTGGCAACACTAAAACTAGTGATAAATTTTGTAATTTTGATTTAATATTTGATATAGGACACTAATTCTATTTGATTAAAGTAGATAGATAGATTTTGAGATATATATGTGATTTAATATCTATTTAGTTTTGGTTTTTCATATCCTATGATGGAGGAGATTAGGTGGGGGTCTATGGTTATGGTTTCACACCATGAGATTTTGAATGGAGTGATAGTTCCATACAACACCACCACACTGGATGATCCTATGGTTCCATCTACCCTAGCCTAGACAGGTTACTTTAGGCTGGTAGGGGAGGCCACAGGGTAGTTATAGGTACACAAGGATGGATTTCATCCACTATTAAGGGTGAGAGAAGGAGAGGCATAGGCCTAGTAGGCCTTGGCTTAGGATAGAGTGGTGCACATGGCTACCACTATCTATCTCAGATAGGTGCAATCCCAAGTGGTTAATCTATAGGGGTAGTTAGTAGGTTTGAGATCCAAATCTACCTCATTATAGTGTACCATTTAGAGGGGATAGTCTTAGGCATTTATGGGCCACGTGGCTAGGCCATATAATAGGCATGATGGAACCCAACCTTAGAGTTAGAGATATTTTGTATTTTGTATTTTGTATTTTGTATTTTGTATTTTGTATTTTGTATTTTGTATTTTGTATTTTGTATTTTATATTTTATATTTTATATTTTGTATTTTGTATTTTGTATTTTGTATTTTGTATTTTGTAATTTGTAATTTGTAATTTGTATTTTGTATTTTGTATTTTGTATTTTGTATTTTGTATTTTGTATTTTGTATTTTGTATTTTGTATTTTGTATTTTATAAAAAACATGGTGTGTGTGTGTGTGTGTGTGTGTGTGTGTGTGTGTGTGTGTGTGTGTGTGTGTGTGTGTGTGTGTGTGTGTGTGTGTGTGTGTGTGTGTGTTGATTTTTATAGTTGTATTTGATCTCATGAGTTGTATTTGGTTGTGGATTTTGATGCATGGATATATTTATTTATATCACATTTACTTAGATTTTTTTTATATGTTATATGAAATATATTTTGAATATTTTATTTTCTAGCATTATGTGATACACATGCAAGGTTAAAAATAAAAATGCACAAATGACTTGGAAAAATATAATCAATCAAAAACAAATGGAATACACACTATATCACAATGGGAAATGTGTAATAATAAAATATGACTAAATATAATAAACCAAAAGATGGTAAAAGGGGTAACAAATTTTTTTAAACCATGTAAAATATTTGTACCAAATTAAAATAAATAAAATCACACTATATCACATTGGGATGTATGAAAATAATTCAATAAAATGGAAGGAACATGAAAACCAAATGGTATAAAAATAAAATAATTAAGTCAATAAATCATACTAAATCCTATTGGTAAGTATAAAAGAAAAACAAAATTTGAAAAATGAGCTTAAATTGATCACATTAATTCAAGCTAGGGAATATGACAAATTAAAGAAAAATGGTTATAAGCATACATGCAATCATAAAATAAGAAGATAAAAATGAAAGGTCAATGAGGTAAGCATAAAACATATTATATAAATATGGGAAGCATATCAATGATATGTAACTCATAATCAATCACTATTTATCTCAAATTTGACACATGTAAGTTCATTGTGACTTAGGTGTTGGAATATTTTGTGAGTAATGCCTAGTCCTATCCATTATATTAAATTTAAAATCACAAAGTAAAAACCAACGAGGTTGAAATAAATATGTAAAATGATTTTTAAAAGGTGGTTGAAATGTGTTAATTTGTGAGGAAGGCTTAGTATTATCCATGGTCTTATAATACAACTAATAAATGGGATCCCTAGGTAGATGATTAGTTAACAAGAAAATATTTATCAAGGGGAAATAATAGGAATGTTGAGAATGAGAGAGGGTATGTAAAAATCATATCATAGGAATCTATGAAAAGACCTTATCAAATGTGAGGCACACTAAGTACATAGAAAATACATTAAGTGGATAGTGACCATCAATATACAAAGGATACCCATTCACAATAAGAACAAAGTAGTATATGAAAATAAGTGAGATACTAATATTGAATCATATTAGTTTTATGAACAAGAAAATTAAAATGGACATATCTTCCCATAAGGTTTTCCCTATTCCTTAGGACCCCTTACAGAGCCATCAGTCTACTACTCAGATTGGGTACTTGTGTGAGAAAGTAGGTAGCACTAAAATATTTTTTATTCTCCTTTTCTAATCTAATTGCCTAACACACCCCAATGGACCTTGAATATATCATGAGGCCAATTTTGTAATTTTATCTTCAATTATAAATAAGGAGATGTGATTTGAATCACATCTTTTAATGTTATTTGACATTTGAAAATTTGTATGTTTCTTTTTATAACTTTTTTTTTGTTTAAATGATTTGAATTTTAAATTTTTATGGATTTTGAGATTATTCCTCTATATGGATTTTAAATAACCAACATGAGAGATAAAATTTATACACACAAATGAACTATAGACTTTGAATAAAGGAAGCTAAGTATCTACTGGCATGACTGACTAAAACACTTAAGCTTGCCTATGAACCAATATGTTATCTCAGGTTTCAACCATGTGTATGATTAGTTTACAAAATGAAATAATGTAATAAATGGAGATCTAGAGTGAACCGGTAAGAGAGAAAATTACAATGAGATGACTTGTTTTTTAACTGATCACATGGTAAAGAAGGATTACGAAGGGGATCAAGGTTTGTATAATAAAGTCATAAAAATTATCTATGTTGGATGAGATAAGGTAGAAAACATTCATGATAAAATACAAAGACAATCATAAAAAATAAATGAACTCATGAATATAAGCACGTATAATAAATCCATAATAATTAAATTGAAAGAAATGAAACCCTATACAACACATAATGTGAAATATAAATATCCATGAAGATAGATAAGTGAAACAAAATTTGACATGGATTTATATGATATAAAATATAAATAAAATTGGATCAAAAGTATAATCCAATAATCTTAATGAAGATGAAAGTGAATAAACACCATGTTGTGTTCATAAATACTAGTAAATTTATCCAAAATATTATCCATAACATTTGATATGTCTCTATGAAGTTAGACTCTAATTATAGCAAGAGTCTCATTGGTCCCTAGGGAAAGCTATGAAAATACCTCTCATTGAATCTCCTCTATATAAAATGTAGTTATAGTTAAAGGATCATGATCATGAGGATCCTCATGTATAGAATACTTTAAAAAAATGAAAACATACTGTAATAGCAATGATAGCGGTTGGACAAGGAATGAGCACCACTGGTGGAGAAGGGACCATGAGTGGGGGAGAAGACACAAGTTGTGTAGGATCCATAAGTGAAGAAAGAACCACAAGTGGAGTAGGATCCATAGGTAAAGAAAGAAGAGCCTTATTATGTGGATGAATTATGTGAGGGGAAATGGTGGTGAAGGAATGGTCATGAGGTGATCATGAAGATGCATTTATAATATGTGATAGTGATAGGTGTGATGGGTACCGCACTAATTCCAAAGACAATATACCTATTCATATTTGGGAATATACTAGGAGGAGGTATAGATTTTTATTTAGGTTAGGGAAGGATAGGATCCAAGGTGTCAATATATTGTCAAACATTTTGATAATGGGTACATGAATGATTATTTATGTCATGAAAGCAATAGATACAGTTGTTAGTAGACTTTATGGGTCTACTAATGGGAGTATAATTAGAATCTATGGAAGGTTGGTATAGCTTGTAGTATCTAGTCTAATGACTAGAAAATCTATGAATTTCATAGTAAGTGTGATCATCCCATTGGTTAAAAAAAGATAAAGTGGTAGCAAATGAGCAAGCCATTTTTAAGGGGAGGTGTGGTTTGTGGATAACTTTATTAGGCTCAACTAAAGAAGTAGAATTAGATGTAAGATGAGGTTCAAGTAAGGGTATAGTGAGACTAGGATCTAGACTAGTCCCAACTAAGGGAGGAGTAGGATGCACAAAGGGATTAATTGAAGTAATAAGAGTCTCTATGGGAATTAGGATATAGTGATCTTGGTATCTATAAAAATGATAGGGAATATTCATATCATGATATATAAGCATTCTCGTAAGAGACTCTGCCATGTGAATGATCTATATCTACCCTATTAAAAATAATAATAATACTAGTGTTGGAATTAAAACTAATTATATGGGGGATAAATTATTTACCTTAAAATAATCCAATTAATTCACTTAACATTCATGAAACATTCACATGCATACATTAGTTAATGCATACAAAAGATTCTATGAAGGCAAACAACATAAGAACATAGAATATATGTGGGAAACCATCTTAGGGGATAAAACCACTGAGTCATAGCTTGGAATAAAATCATATAGGAAATGAATAAATTTTTTATTGAGGTACCAACCCCACAAAGAGAACCAACCCCTCACTAGTCAAGCACCAACTCAACTACTCCTTTAACAAGCACCAACTTGAAAGGAGGATCCAACCCCTTAGGTAATTAAACACCAAATTAGATACCTTGAAACTATAATAAACTTATAAAATATATTTATTACTCAATTTAATATGACCTCCTACTTTTTCTCTACTCATGCTTATATTTCTCTCAAACAACCTATTAGGCCTCCTCACTCAATTAGCCCTTCCTTTCACAGAATTAGATCAAATAACCTTGATCATCACCTATAAAAACATATTTATATATTCATGAAATTTAAATCACATATATTTTATTATATTAAATCCATTTAAATATTTTACAAAATTTTATATCATCCACTCATAAGCTCAAAATTCTAACTAGTCAAATTAGGCCTATTAGACCTTTTATACTTGACTCTCACTCTTACCCATATTGGTCAAAAAATAACCTCAAAATACTTGTATAACCATTTTAATATATCATAAAACATGTTTTATAAGTTAAAAAACCATTAAATATGTTTTTCATTACCCTTAAGTGATAAAACCACCATTACGCCTAATAGAGACATAATGCAATTATGCCTTCTCTAAGCACATGTTTCACGTAGGCCTCCTTATAACACTTTGATCCTCCAAAAATGGATGAAATACTTCAAATGTAACTTTATTATATTAATTATAACCTAATATTATGTATAAAACACCATTTGGCTCATTTCACTCCTTGAACCACCTAATTAGGTCTACTCATAATTAGGCCTTCTAATTGCTAGAAAGTGTATCTTGAATATCTGATGCATACACTCAATTTTTCCACATAAAAAAACATAAAATTAAATTAATATAAATTAAATTAACTCATTATCAACATAATTTTTATTATAATTTACAAAATATGGCAAAAGACCTCTAACTAATCAACTTCATATGCTTACTCATAACTGTACATAGGCCTTAAGAAAGTAGTCAAAAGCCTTTGACTTTTCATACCTTAATATTATTTTATAAAGCATAAAAATGTTTTAAAATGAACATATGATAAATATTTAACACATTTATGATCATTTTATCCTTAAAATTTTGTGTAAAATGACTCAAAAACATCATTCTCACTTACACAAAAAATTGCCTATAGCACCAAAAATACAATCATGGAAACCAAGTCTTAGAACACCTATGTGAAAAAATTTGTGATATTAAAATGATTTTAAATGATAATTATTCATCATTAAAACATATTTTAATATATTTATTTATATTTTAAATATCAATATTGGTCTTACAGACAAATCTCACATCTTCACTTTACATAGACTACATTGTGTTAGACAAGTCACTTTGAGAACAACTTTTAGCATAGTTGTGTACATCACCAAAACTTATAAAAAAACTTAATATGAGTTATTTTTATTTAAAAATTACCATTTATCCATCCCTATTCATCTTCAATCAATCCCTAATATCTTTCTCACTACTATCTAGTAATCTCACTGTCTTGCCCATTTGGTCTTTTTAGTGATAGGCCAACTTCAATGACTAGTTTAGCAAATTTTAGGTCTATAATATGATAATAAAATTACATGGGAACAAAATAAAAGTCTCAAAAATCATCCTCCATGTATTTTAATTTTTTGACTTAGTAAAACTTTCTTTTAACATCATAATTTTGAAAAATAAGGGTTTTCATGTAGCTTCTACTCACTCTTCTAAAAAAACAAAACCAATTGGATAAACTTATAAGATTCCTTTAAATTTTACAAAATTAAAAATATTTCAACAAAACCTTTCTAAACCCTAACCAACAATATATTTTCTATTGGGTCATTATGAGGGTTTTAGTAGGGTTTTGACTTGTTTCCCTTCTTAACAATCATTGATAAAGGATTATTCATCAACTTGAAAATTGATGACATTAAATTAAATAGAGGGACCTTCCACAACTTACATTAAATTATTATGATATCATGAAAATTTTTCATGTGCCAACAATCATAATAAATTCCTTTGCAGGTCTACAATACCCCATTTTGTGCACACAAAAGACCTCAACACCAATTTTCATGCTTTATCCTTCAAGATATGATCTCAAATTTGGTCAACACCCTTAAAATAACCTATCACACCTCTATAAATTATATAAATATATTTTTAACCTTGGGAAATGAACTTGACCCCTCATTAGGCCACATTAGGTCTTTTTGCACACTATGCCTTGAACTGCCAGTCATATTTAGACCATGATCATCCCTTAAAACTTATTATATTATTATAAAAGCCTAAGACACATGTCAAATGAAATCATACCATTATTTTATATTTCCAACATTATTCAAACAATTATCGTATTGCTCAACTCATTATGCTACCAGGCCTATGCCTTCTTACTATGTCTCTCAAGTATGGAGTAAGTCTTAGAACATGACTTTGGAACTCATCTGAAGGATTATTTTCCTCTTGATCATGTTTACAAAACTTTGTATATTCTCTCTTGCCTATAATAACATAACTTCACCAATATTTAAAATTATTAATGCATACTTCTTCTCTTAGAGCTAGAATAGGCTTCTCAAGACACCTAGTACATAATAGTAGCTTACTTTGTACCATGATTTCAAATTTTGCATGCCATTAACCATAGAATGATTACTAGGTTTCCTTAAAATTCTCTCTCAATAGAGATACAATAGGTTGCCTTCAAATTTTCTATTTTCATGAGACTTATTTGACACATACCATCTTACCATACATGGCCTCAACTCTTACCCTGACATTAATGACATATATCTTTAATTTGACATAAATAACAACAAAAATGATTGAACACAAAAAATAGGAACATACCTAAACAATCTCCCCATTTTTAATTAATGGAAACATTTACACAAAATTGATTATTAGTCATAACTCCCCAAGTTAAATCTTCTTCAATACTTGATCTTTCTCATAAATAAGAAATTTCTCCCCCTTTGACATTAATGAAAAAGGGTCATATTATTGGAAAATATATTAACCTTGGACCTAAAAAAACACACTTTTTCTCTTCAAACCAAATTAACAAATATCAGTCTTATATACCTACACTTGAAGCATGATTGGTTCCACTTATTTCCATGATATTTTCAGACATTATCAAGACTATGACTTGGTTTGATCAAGTCATCATACAAACTCTTTGTGACCTATCTATTATGATCAAACTTTTAATAGACTCTTGACTAAACCTTGAATCTTAATGTCATCAAAGAACACAAAACTCCCCTATGACCATGCATCCTTCATGCTTCTTGTTTATAAACTGAGTGCCTCCATTAAGCCTAATGGAGTCACCTCTACTATAACAAACTAAAACAACATAAACCTAGGATATTCCTAGATCTCTATGTCCTTACTAAAATTAACTTCCTTCATGATCCTCTTAGGATTGAATCATGATTTTGGCTTGACCTCCTTAATCTTCATTTGAATAATATTGTGACTTGTTCTATTGGTTTTATCTCCTTAATTAATAATTTAAGATGACAAAGACAATTCTTAGCACTCCTTTGCATCTTTACTATGCTCTACCATGGAATATAGTCCACTTAGACTTTAATACTAATCATTAGCCTTATTTACCTTGGGTTTCCACTTATTGTCTTGTCTTATTTCTTGTCTTTTATGAGTCTCAACATTTTTGTTATGTCTTGAGAAACCATGCTTACAATATTTTGCAATATAACAAACCTTTTGATAGTTGAAACATACTATTCATTTTGATGGAAACACATCATGACCCATAGCTATTTACTAATTATTATCCTCATATTTCTATGCATATTCATTCTTAGAGGGCCTTCTATAATGCCTTACTCTATGTCTAAATTAGCTACATGAATAACAATATCCATTGAAAGGGTTAGCATACCTTATAGTTTTAGGCTGCTTGATAGTATTATCCTTAATTTTGATATCACCTTAATTTTTTTATTGATCATTGACCTTTTTGATCACATTATTTTAATTCTTTTGGTCTCTCTTGAAACCAAGGCATGTTTTGTTAATAGCAGTTTTTTGACTACTCATAATAATGTCTAGATCATTGGTACTCTTTTCAAACCTCATAAAGGACTTAACATTACTTGATGTTTGATAAAACCCAACTCTCAAGGAGTAAACTTTAGTTACATACCTTGCACATTCTTCTTCTTTGGTCTTTAGACTAGTAATCATAATCTCAAGTTGAGTTTTCACCTATTTGATTATTTTCTCTCATTCCTTGGAGTTGTTGCTTAGTCTAGCTTAAAACAAGTTGATTTGATCCTCATATTATTTAATAAGAGATCTCATAAACTTATTCTTATTTACCATATTCATTTTTTATAGAGTATTCATCAATATCCTCAAAGTCTACCTCATCATTTTCATCATCTGAATCACCAACAACACCTCTAATCCATATAAAATCTTCTTGATTTGAACAACTTACTTCCTCGGACATGAAGATAAATTTATTGACATTAGGTCCATCACATTCATGGTCACTCATATAATCACTTCTCTCACTTTCATCAGATGAGTTGAAATCATCTTTAGTGTAGAAACTTATTTTATTCTTGAAAAACATCTTATCATTACACCTAAATACTTTATTGCTCTTATTAGAACTATAGAGAATTTTATCATAATAATGATATTCATAATTATTTTTATTATCCTTTACCTTATGTTTATGAGGGAACCTATTAGTAAAGTTTCTAATCTCTCCATAATTTAAGCATTTAAAGGGTAGTTTGCCCTTATATTTACCTAAGCATGTCTTCAACATTCTTACAAAAATAGCTATTAACTCATCATCATCAATATTAGATTCATCATTATCTTTGAATTTATTACCTTGTGTCTTCTTCTCCTTTTTATTTTTTTATACCTTGAATGCAACTTTATTCTTTTCAGGTCTTCCTTCACTTGTCCTCATCTTATAGGTTTTAGGGTGCCATGGAGTCCATCCATCTATAGCTTGTCTAGATCTTGCATCTCTTCAACAATAGATACTTTAGAATCAAATTTGGGGGTTAAATATATCAAAAAAAAATTAACAAAATTATACTCTTTCAATTCTTCACCTATGCCTCTTATAATGTTGACCACTTCATCAACCCTCAATAGGTAGGCTGCAATGGTTTCATTTTCATCCATTTTTAGGCTTTCAAATTGTCTTCTATGTGTTTAAAAATTAGCTAAATTGATCTTGGAGTCTCCCTCATGAATAGTATTAAAATTTTCCCACATTTATTTAGTATAAATATAGTGTATCAACTTCATAAGTTTATCCTCTGATAGGCCATACATAATACCATTCATTACTTTTGAATTATTGTCACTAGCCTTTTTACCTACTAAATTTATAGGAGGAATATGGGGTGTAGTATATCCATCCAATAATAATTTAAAAACATCATGAACTTGATACATTAGATAATTCCTCATCATGACAATCTAAAAATCATAATTGGATCCATTAAACAATATATCCATGCTTGTATAAAAACCACCTTGTGCTTAACTATCCATATTTTCTTTCTTGGAATCTCCTTTAGGTTATTAGACATAATTTCAAGGACTTGATTTGATACCAAATGATATAAGTAAAAATAATTATATTGGGTGAATAATTTTCCTTAAAATAATCCTTTTATTTCACTTAACATTCATTAAGCATTCACTCACATACTTACATTAGTTAATGCATACACAAGTATCTATGAAGGCAAACAACATAAGAACGTAGAATATATGTGAGAAACCCTCCTGAGGTATGAAAACCCCTAATTCATATCTTATAATATATTACTATAATCAAAGAATAAAAATTTTAGTGAGGCATCAACCCGACAAGGAGTACCAACCCCTCACTAGTCAAGCACCAACTCAACTAGTCCTTTAGCAAGAACTAACTTGCAATGAGGCTCCAAACCCCTAGGTAACTTAGAACCAAAAAAAATACGTTAAACCTTTGATCACATTTAAAATTCCATTTATCACTCAACTGAATATTACCTCCTTCTTTTTCTCTTCTCACTCTTTTATTTCTCTTAAATAGCCTATTAGGCCTTCTAGCTCAACTAGCCCTTCCCTTGGTAGAATAAGGTCAAATGACCTTGATAATCACCTATATAAACATATTTATATCTTCATGAAATATCAAAAATACCTCTTTGATTATCTTCAAACCCTTTCCCTATTTTCTAAATCTCTATATCATTTGCTCATATGCTCAAAATTCTAACTAGTCAATTTAGGCCTATTAGACCTTTTATACTTGAGTCTTTATCTTACCCATCTTGGTCTGAAAAGAAATTAATAATAATTGTATAAACCTTTTAATATATCATCAAACATGTTTAATAATATAAATAATCATTACATAGGTTAGTCATTACCCTTAAGAGCCAAAACCACCATTAGGCTTAATAGAGACTTAATGCAATTAGGCCTTTGTTAAAGGTATAATCATTGAGAGGGGGGTGAATTAGTGAGCCAAAATAATTAAAATTAAATTATTTATATTTAAAAAAACTTAATAAAATACCACAATCATTCATGAATCATATATAACATTCATAGTAATGAGTAAGAGAGACAATGCAAGATCAATCACTTAACACATGATAAACGTGAGAAACCCTCTTGGGGAATAAAAACCACTAGAACCTAAAATTGGACTACTATATTATAATAAAAATATATAATTTATACCATATAAAAATGATAAATGAAGTAAAATATATATTTTCTAAGACTTCAATCTGACACGGTGCCACCACACCTATCTAGCTGAGTTGTAATAACAACCAAAACTTTTAGTAAGTTTCACCTTACAAGGAGGATGAAACCACCTTAGATGCTTAGATACCACAACAACACCTATGAACACATCCAAATATAAAATAATGTCTTCAACACTTGATGATGGACCTCTAATTAACATACTTCACCTTCACTCACACTCAAACAATAAGCATACTATTCTCTCAATAGAATTATGACCAATAAGTCATACAAATAGTCCTAAATTTATTTTTATATTCAACTCATAATCAAGGTAATATACCCCTCATTCAATCCAAAAAACACACACACAATCCTCTCTCTAATCTCTCCTTAATCTCCCACATAAAGTCTAGAATCCATCATCTTTGGTTTCGCTATTTATAGAGCAATCTTGATAATCACTACCTTGATCAGCCATTAGGCATGCCTTAACCCATAATTAATCTTCACATACTAACATGAATCAATAAAATCTTCATATGTTTTCCATATCATATATGGGTCACCCTTAAGCAAATACACCTTTTAATAAGGCCCTTGTATCTCTTATAGGTCTCATGGACACCTATTCACCCATTTAGCACACCCTTAAGTAAAAAAAGAACACAAGACTACTTTAAAATACATGGGTCCACTCCTTATGTCCCCTTTAACATCCTCAAAATATCACAATCATCTTATCTCACCTCTACGTATTCTCAAATAACTCAAATAAAGTCTTTATACATAAGAACACCATTACTGAACATATGGTCAACTTACCATTGTTCATACTCAATATAGATTGATCACACCTCCAAAATACTAATAGAGCATCCTTATGGATTACAAAACATACATAAATATATAATTCATCATGAGATAGTAAAACAACATCAATACAAATTCAAACATCATTCTCAGGTCACTTGTAGAATAAGCATGAACACAGTCAACTTCTAGGCTCAATATCTTTGACTGTACTCACTTTTGTATCTTCAAATTAGGTTCATTAGATGTTCCATGGAGTCCTCTTCATCTTTGATTTTTAAATCACCAAAATTTTTGAATTATATCAAAATATATATCTCTAGTGTTTCCTATGTTAAATTCAAATATTTGAATTCAAACGGTCATAGTTAACCTTTGAACACAATGCTCAAATCTTGTGTCCTCTTAGCTCAGATCGAATATACACCATCAATCTTGTTCAATATTTAACACATAGTCTTCCAATGTTAGATATTAAACTTTAGTCACTTTGACCTCATCTCTTTCAATCTTGAAATGTTGACTCAGTATGCTCTGTTAATCTCTATATATCAACCAGGTCTTTAATGATCAACACTAACTATTTGATCAACCTATATAAACACCTACTTGCTATTGGATCTTTATCCTATACCTTTTCTCAATCATTAAAAATCATTCACCTATCTTCATCTTTTTTCTTCCTAACTTCTTAGAGTAATGCACACCATTGATCTTTCTCAAGCTTTAACACTTTAAAAAATAACTATGGGGACCCTTTCAATATGCTTGAGTAGCCATTTTTGCACCTCAATAACTTCTTCTATGCTTATTCTCATGATCTTAAATTTTAACCATGTGATCTCCTCATATAGGAGAATACAACCATGTGACACACTAATCTTGAATCCTTCTCATGTGTGAGATATATCTCCATTAAAATTCTTTCTCAAAAACTTCTATCATAGAGCCAATTATGTCGAACCTACTTTAGAGGCCAACTTTGAGCATCCATAACTTTTATCGTGCTTTAGTGCATGATCTCAAATTTAGTGCAAATAATCTATGCTCAAAACTAAACAAAACCATATGATAATTTTCTCTAGACACCTTTATACATGAAATATATAACATCATCAAAATTTTCACTTGGCTCTTTCTTACCTTATGTAAATTTGGCTATGGAAAAACATAGTCAAACTACCTGGGAACCCAAATTTGCATGTGCATATCTTTTGATGTGCTAAATTTCATGACCTTGAAATTGAATATAATAAACTAGGCATAAAAATGAACAAACCCATATGATTATTTTTTCCTAAAACCTCCACACGTATGAATTCTAACCTCATCAACATGCTTAGTTAGCTCTTTCTACCCATATTGTAAATTTGGCTAAGTATGGGAAAATAATGAATTTTGACTGAGAAGCCAACTTTACACCCTCATATATTTGATTGTACTTTAATGAATGGCTTAAAATATATAATATATAAACTAGGGACTAATTTTATCACAACCATATGACCTACTCATCTTGACTCCTTCGTATGTGGCAATGGTGATGTCATTAAACTGCCTACTCCAATTTTCTGCCACTAGACCCAAAGTGTCTAGATGAGAACAATGATGAACCAGGTGAATTCCATTCATGCACATAAACATTAAAAAAATTATTGACTTTTGATAGGATTCCTTTCACATTCTCAAATAACCATACTCAACCTTGATCTTTTTTATCCATGTCGATATTGAAGATCAACCAACCATACATAAAACATACTAGAACAAGCACATTGTGCACTTTGTCATTGTCACATAGACTATCAAGTCATTTAATCCACTCACTAGAGAAAATTTATGACATCACCATGACATTATCATGATAAATTTAAAATAATATATCCCTTTTTTATTTATGTTAAGACTCATAAATATATCAATATATAGTTCACCTTCTCTCTCTTAAAATCACTCCCACAATAAGAACTTTCTCCCCCTTTGAGACAATGACAAAGTGGGTACAAATGTATCTTGAGGAACTAAAAATAATATCAAATAGGAAAGGACCATCTTATAAATATGATACAAACTCCCCCTTAGATTTATCCTACTTCATCTTTCCTTGACAACATCCTCTTGATCCATGCCAACACTCTCTTTAATCAAGCACTACAACCAATGAAGAAAGAACACACAAAACCATAGAAATCTTGAGGAAACACATTAGAAACATTTGAAAGGGACTCCCCCTAATAAATCTAATAAATTTCACCTTTTGAGTATCTTTATATCTCCACACACATGATGAACCAACATGCAATCTTACCATCCTTCTTTCTCAATACACTTCAATGACTACCAACTATGCATCTAAACCTTATAGAGCCCACAATTTTTAGTAGACACATCTTCAATACCTAAAACTCCATATCTAGAGCATTCACATATACCCCCTCAATCATACCAATTTACATCACAAAGATCATCCTCTTTAATTCTCTGTGAAGCTTGAATTGACCACCCATTTATCTCATTTAACAAATTAAGAAGACTCAGATCTCAACTTGTAAGGCAGACCATTTCTTTAGTAGAGCCTAAAACCCTAGAATCTCAAAACAAATAAAGTCAGCACAACTTCCAATCAATGTCAACCTCTAAAACTTCTTGTACACCTAAAGATAATCATTACACACTTCTATACCAAGATTTGAGCTTCCACACCATTGGAAACCTTGACTTCATATTACCCATTTTAGGACCTGCAAGCTCTTAAGCACAAACTAGGAAACCCAAGAGATAATAAAAATATCCAAATTGACTTCAACATACCATCATATTATAAAACAACTTGGCTCATGATATAATAAGTTCAACAAACCTTTCTATTTAAAAAGATCATCTTGACAAATAATAAATCCTTCTTTGTCATCTAAGAACCTTCAATTTGACCCTATAGACTGTTCTAACTAAAAAACACTATAGTAACACGTGCTTATCCACTTGAAATGAGTCTCTTAATAAGTATAGATAGAGATGCCCTCTATACCTTAATGCTCTAAAACAAAAACAACTCCTTGAATTCCATTTCCTCCTTAATTAATTGATACTTATAGTTCTTCTTCTTCCTTTTTAGCTTAGGAGAAATAACTTCTTCAACCACTATAGCATTCTCCATTTATTCTAGAATTATATTTATAATATATGGAGATAACAAAAATTCATGACATATTTTTTCATAGATAAAATATTCCTTGTAGATTGGAACCTCTTCATTAGGCACAAATAATTGATGTTATTTATATGGTACATGCTCATCAATAGCAAGATGTTCACTTGGATCCATACATAACACAATACTAACTTCAATCATCACCTTGGTATTCTCTTTTATCTTGATCCCTTCATTCTCAACATGAGTATACAATGAGACCTCTTGGTACTCTTCAACTTTTGAAGTAGTCTCTACCATAGGAAATAGATTACTTGAACCTGTAGTCTCATCATTACTTACACTTGTCACCTTTAGCTTCCAAGTGTTAACTTGCCTTCTTCCTTGAAATATAGGAGCCTAATTAAATATAATATATCTTATAGGCCTTTGCTTGTAGAACCTAGCAATGTGACCTCTCTATTCATAATTGTAACACACCATACCTTTTTCAAGAAATGTATCTTACCTTACCTTATTTGGATAGAAATATGTAATGTGTCTTATTTCATGACAAAAAAAAACCTCCCATTTTTGAAGATGAATCACCTTGTCTAATCTTATGTGGACAATGGTTTTCAAAGTGTCTGACATAAAGACAATTAAAGAACTTGATTTTGTTTACACCTTTTGACTGATGACCCCTATCACAGTTCCATGTAAATTCATTTCTAGTAGGTCTCTTTCACTCTCTATCCCTATGACAAAATTGATTACATGTATAATAGTAACCATTGAATCTTGCATACCTCATGGAATTTGGCTATCTAATCTGATTTTTATTTACTCTACTAGCACCTTCATTCCTTGTTTGATGATTTGTCTTCAAAGTGTGATTGTCCTATTTTACATTAGTCTTCATCTTATCTTTGAGTTACTATCTTTTTTTCTTATTCATATCGAAGACCAATTCTATCACTAGCATCCTTTTGACCACTCATAATATTATTTAGATCACATGATCTCTTTTCAAATATCACAAATGTCTTCACCTTATTAGTTTTCTTTTCTAGCTTAGATTTCAAAGATTCACTTTCAAAAACATACCTTGAACATTCATATTCTTTAGATTTTAGGCTTGTAGATAGAATTTCCAATTGACAAATAAGATGTTTGATCACATCTTCATGCTCATTGGCATCTTCATTCAATCTTTCCTTATACACACTAAATTACTCCTCATATTCCTTGAGCTTATATTTCATATTCTTATTGATCTTCTTCTTAATCTTCAATTCTTTAAGAGCATTCATCAAAATAGTCACATAGTCTACCTCATCTTCATCATCATCTAAATCACTCCAAGTAGACTCCTAATGTGAGAAACTTCTTTCCTTAGCCATGAACAAGGATTCATCCTCAATATGACCATCATCTTCATATTCATATTTTGAATCAATTTCTTCACTCTCATCTAATGACCTATAATATTCTTTGGTGTAAAGACTCTTCTTGTTCTTGAAAAACCTCTTCTTGTTGTTATACTTTATGAATCCTTTCTTCCTTTATTTCTTATTGTCATCATCTTTTATTTCACCATGATCTTTATCATCTTTCTTCTCATTCTTATGAGGGGACTTCTAAGTAAAATGTCCTATCTCTCTATAGTTAAAACATTTTAAAGGTAGTTTACCCTTATACTTCTCTGAGCCTGTGTTTAATTTCCTATTAATCAAAGAAATTAGTTCATCCTCATCAATATCATAAATGTCATCCTCTTTGGATTTATTATCTTGGAACTTCTTCTTTTTCTTCATTTTATTCTTAATAGTTACTTCCTTCTTTGGTGGTATATCATCATTCTTCCTCCTCTCATAGGCAATAAGGGTGCCATGTAATTGATCCATCTTGAACTAAGTAAGTTCATGACTCTCTTCTATAATATATAATTATAGATTAAACTTAGGGGATGGAGACCTTAATATATTTTGAACAATATTAGTCTCTTCAATATTCTCTCTAAGACCTCTAATGATATTTACAATCTCATCAACTCTCTACAGAAAGGATGCCATAATATCTTTTTCATTCATTATGAGACTTTCAAATTACCTTCTGTGAGTCTATAACTTAACAAGCTTAACCTTTGAATCTCTTTCAAAATAGTCTTCAATTTATCCCATATTTTCTTAGCATAAGTGCAATGAACTATTTTGGTGAACTCAATTTTTTTAAGACCACAAGTAATGGCATTCATTGCTTTAGATTTTTTTTCAAATAGCTTCTTGTCTACAACACTAGATGGAGGAATAAAAATAGCAACATAACCATCCAAAATTGATTGACATACATCAAAACCTAGGGACATAATATAGGTCCTCATCCTAGCACTCCAAAAAGCATAATTGGATCCATTATATGTTAGTGCTTACTTAGTAAAGATAAAAACCTTACACATTCTAACTAGCCATTGTACCTTGGATCACCTTTAAGCTATCAATCCTTTACTAAGGACCTTACTCTATTACCAATTATTAGAGGTACAATCAATGAGAGGGAGGGGTGAATCATTTATCCCAAATAATCTAACTTTAATTTTGATCTTTACAAAAACTTAATCATCTACCACAAGCATTCATGTAGCATATAAAACATTCATAGAAATGAGCAAGAGAGACAATGCAAGATCAATCACATAACACATGACAAACATTGGAAACCCTCTTAGGGAATAAAACCCATTGGAACCAATAGTTGTAATATTTTCATATAATAACAAATCTAATTTAGACCATCTAAAAATGATCAAGGAACTAAAATCCCTATTTAGTGAGACTTCAATCCCACAAGGTGCTTGTAGACCTATCTAGCTCAAATCCAACAACAACTAAACCTTTTAGTAATTTTTACCTTGCAAGGAGGATGTAACCACCTTAGATGATGAGCTACCACAACAACACCTATGAAAATATCCACCTATGTACTAATGTCTTCAATACCTAATGATGGACCTATGATTAACACACTTCACTTTCACTCACACTTAAACAACAAGTGCACTATTCTCCTAATAAAATTATGACCAATGAGTCATACAAATAGTCCTAAATATATTATGATATTTAACTCATATTTAAGACACTCTACCCCTCCTTCACTCCATAAAAAACACACACACACAAGCCTCTATTAAATATTTCCTTAATCTCTCACACAAAGTCTAGAAACCATCATCTTTGGTTCTACTATTTATATATCAATCTTGATAATCACTACCTTGGTGGGACATTAGGCATGCCTTAGGCATTAATTAATATCTCACATGAAAACACAGCTCAATAAAATCTTCATAGGTTGGCCATAGCATCTATGAGTCACGCTTAAGAAACTACACCTTTTAATAAGTCCCTTGTATCTCTTATAGGTCTCATGTAGACCTATTCACCCATTTATCTCACCCTCAACCAAAAGCAAAAAACATTACCACTTTAAAATACATGGATCCACTCCTTATGTCCCCTTCAACATCCTTAAAATATCATAGTCATCTTATATCACCTTTATGTATTCTCAAATAACTCAAATAGAGTCCTTATACATAGGAACACCATTACCAAACATAAAATCAACTTCTTAAGCATTTTGTATAATCAAGATAGATTGATCACACCTATAAAATAATCATAGAGTCTAAAACATGATCAAATAGTTAATTCATCATGAGATAGTGAAAAAAAATTAATACAAACTAAAACTTCCTTCTCAAGTCACTTGCATAACAAGCATGAACACACAGTCAACTTCTAGGCTCAATATCTTTGATCGTACTCACTTATATATATTTAAATCAGGTTTATTAGATGTGTCATGGAGTCTTATTCATATTTTATTTTTACAAAACCAATAATTTTGACTTCTATCAAAATATATGGACAAAATACAAAGCTCTAGTTTTTCATATGTTAAATTCAAATATTTGATTTCAAATGGTCATAGTTAACCTTCAAACATAATGCTCAAATATCATGTCCTTTAAACTTAGATCGAATATCCACCATCAATATTTTTATGTATTTAACATATAGTCTACCATTTATATATGTTAAACCTTAGTCACTTTGACCTCATCTCATTTAATCTTGACATGTTTACTCAATGCACTTCATCAATATTTGTGGATCAACCAGGTGTTTAATGATCAATGCTCACTATTCGATAAATCTGTATGAATGCCCACTCACCATTAGATCCTTATCCTATACATTTTCTTAGTCATTAAAAATCATGCATCTAGCTTCATATTTTTTATTCCTAACTTCTTGGATCAACATGCATTGTTGATCTTTCTCAAGCTTTAACACTTTCAAAAATGACCAAGTATAAGGGCCCTTTTAATATACCTGAGTAGCCATTTTTGTACCTCAATAACTTCTTTTTCACTTACTTTCATGATCTTAAATTTTGACTAGATGATCTCCTCATATAGGATAATATAACCATGTGATACACTACTCTTAAATCCTTTTCATGTGTGAGATATATCTCCATTAAAATGCCTTCTCAAAAAATTCTATCACAAAGCCAATTATGTCAAAACCTACCTAAGAGGCCAAATTTGAGCATCCATAAATTTTTCTAATTTTCAATGCATGATCTCAAATTTAGTGAAAATCATCTATACTCAAAACTAAACAAAACCATATGATTAGTTTCTCTTTATATATTCACACATTAAAGATATAACATCATCAAAATGCTCACTTGGCTCTTTCTTACCTTATGTAAATTTGGCTATGGAAAAACATAGTCAAACTACATGGGAGCCCAACTTTTCATGTTCATATATTTTTATGTGCCATATTACATGATCTAAAAATTATAAAAAATAAACTAGGCATAAAAATAAACAAACCCATATGATCATTTTATACTTACACCTCCACACATGTGAATGTTGACCTCATCAACATACTTACTTAGTTCTTTCTGGACATATTCTAAATTTGGCTAAGTATGGGAAAATAATGATTTCTGATTGAGAAGACAAATTTTCACCCTCATATCTTTAACTATGCTTTGATGCATGACTTGATATCTAGCACATAACAACTAGGGACTAATGTGATCACAACCATATGACCCACTCCCCTTGACTCCTTCCCACGTGGTAATGGTGATGTCATCAAAATGCCTACTCAATTTTTTTCCACTAAAGCTAAAATGTCTAGATAAAAACAATTATGAACTAGGTAAATTCCACTCATGCACATAAACATTCAAAGCATTCTTAAATTTTGATAAGATCCCTTGCACATTCTGAAATCACCATACTCAACCTTGATCATTTCTATCCATGTCAATACTAAAGATCAACCAACCATATATAAATAATACTAGATTAAACATATTTTAGACTTTGTCATTGTCACATAGATTATCAAGGAACTTCATCCACTCATTAGAGAACCTCTATGACATCATCATGACAAATCTCCAACAACCTTCTCTAAGCACGTGTTTCACTTAGGCCTCCTTGAAACACCTTGATCCTCCAAAAATGGATGAAACACTTCCCATGTCATTTTAACAGACCCTTGATAATATCTTGTTATGACTCCAATATAATTTATCTCATTTCACTTCTTGAGCCACCCAATTAGGTTTACTTGTAATTAGACCTTCTAACTGCTAGAAATGTTGTCTTATAAATATGATGCATATAATCAACTTTACCATATAACATAAACATAAAATAAAATTAATATAAACTAAATGACCTTAGGATCAACATTATATTCATTATAACTCACCAAACATTGAAAAATACCTCTAATTGATCAACTTTATATGCCTACTCAAACTGTACATAGGCCTTAAAAACCCAGACAAAAGGATTTTACTTTTCATACCTTCATAAGAGTTTATAAAGCATAAAAATGTGTTGAAATGAATATATGAGACCTAAATAACACATTTATGAAAATTGTATCCTTAAACATAGTACAAAATTACTCAGAAACATTATTCTCACTTACACACAAAAAACTACTTATAGCACCAAAAACATAGTATGGAAACCAAGTCTTAGAACACCTTTGTGAACATTTTTATGATATTCCAATGATTTTAAATGATCCTTAAGTTTCCTTATGACATATTTGAATATATTTATTTCAAGGTTAAATATCAATATTGATCTTACAAACCAATCTCACATCTTCATTCTACACAAACTTCACTATTTTAGATAGGTCACTTTGAGAAAAACTTTTAGCATGTTTTTGTGCATCATAAATACTTATAAACAAAGGTAATATTATTTATATGTCTTGAAAAAATTACCCCATGAATTTTTATCCATCTCTAATCCTTTGAAACCAATCCCTAATCTCTTTCTCACTACTCCCTGGTTTTCTCAATGTCTTGCTCATTAGGTCCTTTTAGCAATAGGCCAAATTCCATGATCAGTTTAGTAGATTTTAGGTATGAAACCTAATAAAAAAATTACATGGGAAAAAACTAAAATTTCACACATAATCCTCCATCTATTTGCATGCTTTGACCTAGTCAACCTTGCCTATAAAATCAAAATTTTGGGAAATAAGGGTTTTCCTATAGTTTCTACTCACTCTTATGACAAACTAAAACCACTTGGAGAAACTTGGAAGATTTATTTACATGTTAAAAAAATTAAAAATTTTCAAAAAAACCATTATGAGCCATAACTGACAAGATCTTTCCTATCGAGTCGTTATGAGGGTTTTAAGAGAGTTTTGATTGGTTTCCCTTCTTAGCAATCATTCATAAAGGATTTCCTCTCAAATCCAAAAAAAATACTAATAAATTCAATATAATTACCTTTATAAAATTCCATTAATTTATTAAGATCTCATGCAAATGTTGCATGTGCTAATGAGCATAAGAAATTCCTTCTTGGGTTTGTAATACCCCATTATGTACACACAGAAGACCTCAACACCAATTTTCATGATTTTTCCTTAACATATGAACCCAAATTTGGTAAATAAACTTAACATATAAAACCTCTATACATTATCTCAATAGCTTTGGTTTCTTTGTATATGAACTTGACCCCTCATTAGGCCACATTAGGCCTTTTTGCACACTAGGCCTTGAACTGCTAGTCATACTTAGACCATGATCATACCTTAAAAATTCTTATACTATTATAAAAACCTCATCCACATGTCAAATGAAAGTATACCATGATCAAAAAATACCAACATTCTTCACATAAGTCTCACATTGCTCAATGTATTATGTTACCAAGCCTATACCTTCTTACTAGGTCTCTCAATTAAAGACTAAGCCTTAAAACTTGACCTTGGAACTCATCTAAAGTATTATTTTCCTATTTATAATTTTTAAACAACTTTTTATATTATCTCATTCATGTACTAACATAAATTCACCAATATTTACTATGATTCATGCATACATCTTCTCTTATAACTAGATTAGGCTTCTCAAGACACCTAATACACAATAGTAACTTACCTTGTACCATGATTTTGAGTCTAAAATGTCATCAAACTTAGAATGATTACCAATTTTCCTTAAAATTATCTCTTAATATAGATACAATATTTTTCCTTCAAATTTTCTCTTGTCATGAGACTTATTTAACATATACCATCTCACCATACATGGCCTCAAATTTGACCTTGACATTAATGACATCTATCTTGACTTTAACATCAATGACCAAAAAAATGGTTAAAAAACAACAATAGTAACATAACTCAATAGTGTAGGATCCATAGGTGAAGAAGGAACCATATGTGGATCAGGAGCCATAGGTGAATAAGGAATGACCTTCTTATGTGGATGATTTATGGGAAGGGGAACGGTGGGTGTATGAATAGTCATGAGGTGATCATGAAGATGATTATATAATATATGCTAGTGATAGGTGTGATGGGTACCACACTAGTGAAAAAGATAATATACCTATTCATATTTAGGAATATACTTAGGTAACAAATTGGGAGGAGGTATAACTTTATCATTGGGTTGAGGAAGGGTAGATTGTAAGGTGTCAATATATTTTCAAAGATTTTGATAATGGGTGGATGAATGATTATCTGTATCATGGTAGAAAAAAAAATTGTTAGTAGAATTTATGGGTCTACTAATGGGAGTAGAAGTAAGATTCAAGGAAGGTTTATATAGCTTTTAGTCTCCATTCCAATGAATGAAAACTCTATGAATTTCATAGCAAGGGTGATCAACCCATTAGGAAGGAAAAGGATCAAGTGGAAGTAAAGAAAGCAAGCCATCACTAAGGTGAGGTGGGGTTGGTGGAGAGACTAGATTAGGCTCAGCTAAAGAATAAGCAGAATAAATTGTATGATGAGGCTCAATTAAGGGTAGAGTGGGAGTATTATTTAGACTAGTCTTAATTGAGGGAGGATTAGGATGTATATAGGGCTTAATGGTAGTAGAAATAATCTCTATGGAAAGTAGGCTATAGGGATCCTGATATATATTGAAATGATAGGGATCGATCATAACATGATACATAAGCATTCTCATAAGAGGATCTATATAAAATAGATTTATTCCATGAGAATTATCATTCTCTACCCTGTGAAAAATAATAATAATACTAGAATTAGGAACTATATAAGATGAAATATGATACAAAGAATGGAAAGACTGAAATAAAGAAGAATGATAACAAAGGATCTTAGCATCTCTATCCTAAACAAGACATCCTATGAATGGATCATCTAAAGTATAACCATCATCATAGTTGAGTGTATGAAATACAATGGTATAAATAGTTATGATATTTTCATCATAATTTGCATGATGAATAGAATGTTAAGTCTTGGTTAAGACCATGAGTATATCGTTGATAGTTTTTGGCAAGAACATGGCTTCAAAGATGGTGGAATTTGTGAAAGGATATGAGGAGAGAGATTTGAAGTTTTTATCTCATATGGATCATCATAATAAAATTCTAAGAGGTTAGGTTATATGTTCTTGATGATTTTTGGGTGACCTTCATAACCTTGAGTAAAGTTGACAAGAAAATGGAAATGTTGAGATTGCCAGAATAGAAACTCAGTAAGGGTTCAAGGGTTAGAATTTTGAATACACCACATTCTTGGAATTATTAAAAATTCCAAGGTTTGATATCTCCTTAAATATTATAGATATCACCATTGTGGGGAAACTTGACACATTAGAAAGTAGAAGAGGTGGTAGTCCTTATGTGATGAGCCTAAGGCTTGCAAAGCAAGATATTTTAGGAAAGGGGAAAGTTTAATATCATAACCTTCACTTGAATATTGATAGGAAATATGGTAATAGGGACCCACATGAAACCTAAAAGAGGAATTTTATTTTGATCATAACCTTGATATGTGATGCTTGTGGATTTAAGATTACACTCAGAATATCTAATATTCTTAAGGAAGTTGAGGGAGGAAAATGATTACTTAAACCCTCATCAATCAAAGCATGATTGACTTGTATATCATACATTTGAATTCTTATAAAGAGTGGAAGATCATCCACATAAATCAAAATCTTGTATGGGATCATTAAAGCAATAGGGAATTTGAGAGAAAAAAAAGGGTCCATTATTTTGTCAATGTGTATAGACATCTCTTCACATTATTTTAAGATACTATATTTTCACCCAGATAAGGTTGATTCATGGCCTATGAGGGGAGGATGAGGGATGTTCATATTGAATAGTATTTGCATCAGGTAGTTGTTGTGATGTAGAGAAGTTAATATTAGTCCAAGAAAGGGTATTTGATATTGAATATTAGTAAGTTCCACAATAGGGTCATATTCATCATAAAACATGGGAGTACTGCTAGATAGAGGTGTTTAATGTTGGAGGATCTCTTGGGAAGGAGGATCAAAAGTGAATGTAAACTTGTGTTTATAAGATATTTTAGGTTTATTTTGGGGATAAATAGAGTGATTGTCTTGAAAGGATGGGGTATTTAATTAAGATTTGTCTTGTGATTGATTTGAAGAAGTGGTATTAAATGGTTGAATAACATTGTTAAAGGGTAGACGGGTTAGGTAAATTTTATAAATAGTGTGAAAGGTGTTATATAACGTAGTTTTTAGAATTTTTTATTGAAAAGAGATAAGGTCCTCTTGCCCCAATTATGTTAAGTGAGATGGGGAAGAGTCTTGGATAACACAAAAAGTTTGGGATTGTTGATGCATATGTGTAGGATGAGAATCAATGAAATAAACTACCCTTCACATATTAGTCATATTTACCACATTCTCTTTGGGATTTTGATCTATAATAATTTGAACATTATTGGTGGAAGTAGTAGGCTTGTCATTATTATCTTGATTATTAGGAAGAGGGTCTTTGTAGATGGCTAGATGAGTATTAGCTTGGTTCAAATCTTGATTTTTATTTTGTATTTTATCAGATTTAAATGCAATATCATAGGATTGTTAGAATTTATGAATGAGGGAATCATTATAAAAATTTATACCAAGGAGTAAATCCATATTTAAGTTATGTAATTTTCTACAAGTCTCGTGAGAGTGACCTAATAGCATGAAACCAAAAAAAATTATTTAGATCATACAATGATTTTATAGGGTGAGGGGTAAATATCTCATGGAAGAGGCCTTGATAGACTCTTTTAGAGTTATAATAAGGATAATGTTTAATGAATGTTGATATTTTTAATTTGAAAAATTTGAGGATTAGGGATGTTGTCTAGAGCATAATCTTGCTCTATAATAGAGTTGGGAGTAATGGATTGAATATTATGAATGGTATCATAGGAATCACTGACACCATCATTGGTAGTGTGATGTTTTTTACTTTTGTATGGGCATGTGAGTGCCCATAGGAGGTTGGGATGTATAAAAATGATGTATGAGGAAATCTTGGCATTTGGCTTGGTTAATGGCCTCTTCTAATTTTCTTATAGAGAGAGAGAGAGAGAGAGAGAGAGAGAGAGAGAGAGAGAGAGAGAGAGAGAGAGAGAGAGAGAGAGAGAGAGAGAGAGAGAGAGAGTCCTAACTTGATAGTTTAAATTTTGATAAAGAGTGTTAGTGAATAGATGAAATATATTATCATCTACCATATTATTTTCATACTTATTATTCAAGGTCTTCCATGATTTAATGAAATATTGTGTATTTTTAGTTTCAATTTGTTTTCAATTGATAAAATAAGCCAAGGTATTCTCAGGGAGGTCACTAGTTTTAAACTCTTATACCAAAGAGTTAACTAGATCTTCTAAAATAGTGATAGAATGGGAATTAATTTTATTACACAAATCTAAATCTTTTTTGGAGAGGTTTTTTTATAATAGCTTCATAGCATAAAAAATACTTAACTTGACCCAATCTTTGTAGATATTACCAAATATTTTGAAATGTAAGGTAAGATCAATTGACCTATTATAACTAATGGTAGGTGTGATACCTCCTATGTCTATGTTAGAAATTTGATTTGTAAGAGTTTTATTTTGGATATGTTTAATCATGTCATTAACAAGGGGTGGTTGGGGAATGAGGTTGCCAAGGGAATCCCTAAGGGGATTGGGGGTATTTTGATTTTGTAATCCCTATGGAACCCATTAAGGTTGATTTTGAAGGTGAATAAGGTGATTCTGCATCTACATCATTTGTTGGAATTATAATCTTTAAAAGTGTTCATTTGATTAAGAGTTTGAAATAAAATTTGATGGGTTTGATCAATATTTTGACTAGTTTGTGTGGCATGAAAAATATTAACATTGGTATTATTATCTTGGGTTACAATCTTAGTAGCGGCATGCATGGAACTAGTGGCTTGAGAGGAATTGGTAGAAAAGGAGGCACTAGTATCATGATTATAATCTATAGCAAATGATGCACTAGTAGAAGGATTAGAATAAAAAGAATCACTAGGGGCATGTTTACCATTGGTGGCAAATGGTGCACTAGTGTAGTGATTGAGAAGGAGGGGTCTTGGAACAAATACAGTAGATGTTGAGCCTACCATGTTAGTAGAGATACATAGCATGGAGGTTAAATAAATCAAAGAAGAAGAGGACATAGTATGAGGAGTTAAAATAGAAAGGAGAGGTTGAAAAGTAAAAAACTTATTACCCCTAAATCCATGAGAGAATGTGGGAGAAGGCAAATGGGGTTTTTTTACTTGACCACTTATCATGAGATTATAAATAGTTTAAGGTTATTTTCTTCTATGTTTAGAAAATTAATTAATGAAGAAAAGCATTTCAAGAGTGTACTCTAATTTTGGTTGATCTTATAAGGAGAAAAAATGGTTATAAATTAAAAATGAATGAGGAAGATTCCTTTAATTTGTAGTGCGAGTGACTACATACACAGTACATTCATCTAAAGTGGAAGGCATAATATGTTTATGGGGTAACCTATTGGGATTGTAAAAACTCATCATATCTACTGAGTTCAACTCTATGTTTTCCTTGAACAAAAAATTCATGATGAAGGAGAAGAGATAAAAGGAATGAGGCAAAGACAAAATATAAAAATAAGGTATGAATTCAAACTATTTGACTATGTTTTATAACCCAAGGAGCTGAATTGAAAGATAAGGATACTTATTCATTCAAATTGACTATGTATTGCCATCAAGGAAGATAAAATGGGATGATAAGGATACATTGTCATGTAGGTTGACTATGTATTATTGAATAGGGAGATAAAAATATGTAATCATGCTAATCAACTATGTATTATAGGAAGGAAGGTTTCATAGTATATAAGAGACTATATTGACCAAGATGATAGTTTTATAAAATAGGTGAAATTTTTTCAAGATAATTTGAAGAAATAATTAAATCAAAAACACAAGAAATTAGATCAATGTGATTGATCTGATTAGAACACACAACACAAACCTTACACTAATATTGGCCAATACAAGTTTTGTAGTAAAACACATAATATTCAAAGAGCAAGCAGTAAGTGAAAAGTAAATTCTAACTAGTTTTTTATCCTAAGTGTTAATAATTTACAGTAAATTTTAATTTCAGTATGATAGAAAGTTGGCTGAAATAGGGAACTAGAAAGCAATCTAAGGTTGGTTTCAAGATGTTTTGGATAAAACAGATTTATATTGGCAATGGTATTAGCATGGTATTGGGGCTTACCCCATCACTTCATAATCTTGCAATGATAATGGTATTGAATGATTTTACAATATATAACATCAACCATGTATTTATATTTGACCATAAAACCAAGTTAGCTTCCCTCTTGGTGATGAAATCCAAAGTAGGTAGACCTTGGGAAGACAAATGTTTATTTATTTTTGAATGTAAAGTGATTTGGTAGTGTGTACAAAAGAGTAAAATAGTGTAACTAAAATGGTAATTTGAAAAACCACTTATTTATTCTATGTGAATTACTCTAAGCATGCAAATAACTGTAAATAAAATATGAATTAATTACTATCAAATAGATGGTAATTCCTTGATTGATAATAGTATAGAGTTAGTTTAGGCAACATTGTATGCAAACAATATAGAACACAATCGACTAGGTCATTATTATTATATAGAATTAAGTTCTTGAATAACAAATTTGAATAGGTTGACTATGTCTCTTAGACAGAATACATAACATAGAAATAATTAGACTAGGTCCACCTAGTTAGTTATATGGTTTTAGTTTTATAAATTACAAACTTTTGAAAGATAGTACTGAAGAAAGAACCAAAATGAAAGAGAGAGGAAATAAAGGAACCTTAGTGGGATTGAAAATGTTTTATCATGAAAATTATATGTTGAGATGTTCAAATTCTACTTTAAAATTCTACCAACTGGGTCAACTAGTTTAACCAAGTCTACAAACCCCTATGTGTTGAAGAAGAGATAATGAACAACATCAACCAATTTGACTATGTTTGTTGACTTATATGTTTAAATAAGGAAATAACATATATATTTTATTAGTTTAACTATGTATGATAATATATACCTAAATAATAATATTGTGTCCAACTACTTTATCTAGTAACATATAATTGATGAAGATCTACACAGACATAACATACTCATTTTGAAGTGGTTGTGTGTTAAACATGTGCATATAAAGTTATAACTATACCAACAGGCTCGATATAGTACTGTAGGTATATAAAAATATAATATGATGAAGAAATTTGTGGCATGAAGTAAAACCTAAAAGGTTTAGATTCACATCAAATTCACCAAAATGTATGCAAAGAGAAATACAATTGATCTATAAATCAATCCTAGTTCAGAAAAGATAAATCATGCTTCCAATTTCAATTGTTGATACATTAGATATTAAATTTAAATACCAATATGGATCTACTATACCTAACCATGGGATATCTTTCATAATAATATCATTACGGAGGGTTCCAAAGCCTTTAGTCAAGAAAAACTATGCAATAACCCTAACTAGGTCCTATGTTTTCATATATACTAAGTATAAATGATAAAATCAAAGTAAAGTCTAATATAGGGATCACCAAATCTTTTGGCATAAAGTGGGGGTAATAAACATTAAAAGCAAACATGCATAGAGGATATACACTCATGTCAAATTATATGGAATCTTAATGAATGGGAGAGAAGTACAAATGGAAATCTATCTACTTTTATAAAGGATGAACAAAATATGAATACTTACCTTTGAAGACAAACCCAACAAGCCTCAATATTTACCTTTGCCAAGGTACTTCACAAGAGGTATTTTTGGTATGTAAGGATGACAAGGATAAGTAATCTATAGGCTACAAAGCCTATCTATGTATTCAAAATAGTTCTCCACAAGACAAGATCTATATCTCCAAAGAAAGTATTAAAATCATAAGTTATGCTCCTCAAGAAGAATGGTGGATAAGTAGACACACAATATATATCTCTTCTTCTTATCTTATATTTTATAAATGATGAAATTAGTGTTTATATATAGTTGGATTTAACCCTATTCCTTTTTGAAATTTTAGATGATAGGTTCAACCTAATCGGCTCCATATCATTATTGAAAAAAATAAAGTATGTCTAGGTCTAGGTCTATCAAGGGATGATCTAAACCCTAAATGAGTTTCATAAATTACATTACAATGTCTATGGGGTTGAAATTTTATCATAAACTATCAAAAAGGAGGTTAGTCTAGGTAAGGGCTAATGAAGGTGGAAAATGACTAGAGAAGAGTGTAACAGAGGAGGCAAATCTTAGGGGATTAGTTTTAGGCTATGATTATGTAGATAGAAATTGGAAATAAAGGGCCAAAAATCCTTTGAAGAATAAATGGTCTATCCACCCTTCCTAGTGCACCCTTTACATAATGCACTCAAAGACAATGAGACTCAATGGGGTCCTGCAAGAGAGAAATAATCAATAATTGATAAAGTTTGAAAATATTGTGTGGGTATTGCAAGATAAAAAGCATCAGTAATTTATAAAGTTTAAAAATATTATGTGTATATAGATACATCAAAAACCATGGATACCTCAGCATAACCAATAACCTTGGGTGACTCAATAAAACTAATAGCTATGGATACCTTAGTCGATAGTCAGTGACTCTAAATTAAACAATGTGCATTATTTTATAGTCCTTCCAATTTACCCAAAAAATAAAAATGAATATGTCAATAATAATTATGTACTCAACCTATGGATAACCCAAAGAATAATAGGTATGGATCCCTTGTCTATAATTTAGAACAAGAAAGAACCATGCAACTAAATGTTATAAACTATAACAGTGTCCAATTATGGTGATAAAAAACATTTTCCAATCCTTCCCCACTAATCACTACAAAAATACCCAATGAAAAGTAAAAAAAAGTTATTCCTTATAATCAAATAAAGAGGAATGAAAAATCTCAAGAGAACATTCCTCCCATTGTCCCGTTACCTATACCATTTCCATAAAGACTCAAATAAGCATAACCTATGGTTGAGTCTAAATTAGTCTAAGGACTAAGATGGTTAAATATTGAGATCCCTCTACTAAAATACATAAGAAATATTCCTAAACTTAACATAATCACTAAATAACAATCTGTCAAAAATATAAGGATAAAAAGACATTATTCCAAGACCATATAAGTAGATGGTAGTCTAGTTGACCTTCTAATAAGAAAAGTTATATTACCAATGTATGGGGACCCTAGGAGTCATGTCATCACAATGTCAATTGGAAAGTAATAAATACCTAATGTGTTGGTTTAAATAAGTGTTTTCATCAATTTAATGACCTATGATACATTAAAAGCACTATTTCTATATAAGGAATAACTAAAATTCATGGTACTATAGATGGATTATCAATACATAACCATACCATAATGGGTCATAGAGTATGTTTTAGTTATATTAGAGTCATGGTAATTACATATGGACTTTATGATACTCCAACTAGAAACCAAGAAACTAGGATATCCATTGATTCTAGGAAGACCATGGCTTGCCACATTAGCTTAATTTATAGATTGTAGGTAAGGAGATATTATTATCTCAAATAGATTAAAAGCTAAGAAAATTTTATTATATCTACCTAAAACATTGTCTGTAGACTCTCTTGATCACGTGCGGGTAGATGAACTAGATAAAAATAGTAATAACATTTATTTTTTTAGCAATGTTTACAATGAAAAATCACAAAAATAAGTTAGAATAAGAATTGAATGAAGTAAGTAGTCTATCTCTAGAAGTCACTAGTCTATCTCTAGAAGTCAAAAATATGGTTCTTAAGGTCACCAAGTTAGATCCAGTGGATAACATACTATATATATATATATATTCACTCATAAAGAGTTTAATGGGAAAGGATGAGGATGAAACATGTGTAAGGTTGTAATATCCTTAAATAAAATTTTACCTTAATTAATGACTCTTTATAAAGGGCACTTAAAAGTTATAAGTAAATATATTTAACTACTTTGTTCCTAGTTGACTATGCTATATTGAATAGATAGTTAAGTTATGTTTTAATCATGAAAATTTTTTATAGTTGGTTTGATATATATATATATATATATATATATATATATATATATATATATATATATATATATATATATATATATATATATATATATCAAACCAACTATAAAAAATTTTCATGATTAAAACATAACTTAACTATCTATTCAATATAGCATAGTCAACTAGGAACAAAGTAGTTAAATATATTTACTTATAACTTTTAAGTGCCCTTTATAAAGAGTCATTAATGAAGGTGAAATTTTATTTAAGGATATTACAACCTTACACATGTTTCATCCTCATCCTTTCCCATTACACTCCTTTATGAGTGAATTTAGGTAAGTTAATTCACTCAATCTAGACACAAAATAGATTGTAATATAACCAAGAAAATTATTGAATATCAATAGTTGGTTGACTGATGATCAAGAAATAAAAGTATTTGATGTAATACAAACACATAAAATATAATTGAATTTGGATCATAGTGATATGAAAGGCATTCATCCTGATGTTTATTCTCATTACATTTATACAAAGTATGTAAAACCAATAAGACAACCTCAAAGAAGGACAAATCTTTTATAAGAGTCATGGTCAAAATTGAAATTTAAAAGTTACTAAAAGTTGGATTTATTTACCAAATTTTAGATAGATTTTGGGTCTCCCCCTTAATTATAGTAACTAATAATAATGAAAATTAAGGATATGGATATATTATAAGGATCTTAACATAACAATAATGAAATAATATTTTCCATTTCCCTTTATTTATCAAATCCTAGACAATCTAGCTAGGAAGAAATACTTTTCCTTCCTAGATGGATTTAATGGGTACAACCATATCATATTATCCCCTTAAGATCAATATAAAACTACCTTCACATGTCCTTGTGTAAAATTTACATGCAAGGTTATTACTTTTGGGTTTTTAATGCACCATCTACCTTCCAAAGAGTATTCATTACTATTTTTTTAGATCAAACCAATAAGTGTGAAAAGCTATATATGGATGAATTTACTATGCATGGTAACTCTTTTTATGAAGCCTTACAAAATTTATAATTTTTTTTAACTATGTGTGAATAACATCAGTTATATTTGAGCCATGAAATTTTTTGAATGATGTTAGATCAAGGTATTGTCCTAATCCATCAAATTTTAGATGGTGGGATACAGGTAGATCCTAATATTATTGAAGATATCTCAAAATTTAATTCACCTAAGAACTAAACTAATATCAAAAGATTCTTAATATATGTAGGTTATTATATTTGTTTTATTAAAGATTTTAGTAAAATTATTTCACCCATGTTCTCTTTTCTCACCAGGGATAGTGAGTTTGTATGGTCTAAAAATTGTCAACAATCCTTTGAAGTAATAAAATAAAAACTAGTCTCTACTCTAGTAATTAGAATAACCAATAAGGAAATACCATTTAATATCCATATATATTACTCTAACACAACAATGATACCATTTATTGTAAAAAATGATGAATAAGGTAAGATGCATGTTATCTATTACATCAAAATAAATTTAACACTTTCTTAAATAAACTATACAACCATAGAAAAATAAATTCTAATTGCCATCTATGTTATAAACAAATTTCACCATTATATTACTAGATGCAAAGTGTTTACATATTTTTTGACTATGCACCTATAAAATACTTAATGAATAGACTAATAGTAGGTGAAAAAATTATCAAATGGTTAGTACTCATGCAAGAATTGAACATAAAAATTATTTGACTAAGAAAGGATAATGTGGTTTTAGAATTTATATCAAGGTTGAATGTTTTAGGATAATATGAACCAATTGTATACAATTTTCTAGATGAAAAACTATTTAAATTTTAAACACACTCACCATGGTTTTATAATATGGCCAATTTTATAGCCATAGGTAAGTTTCATTATTATCTTACTCATAAATAAAATAAATGTTTAATCATATAAATTTCTAAATATGAATGGATGAATGGATTATTGTTTAAATGTGTACCTAAATTTGTCTTTATATGTGTGTCCAGGAAGAAGAAATATATGATATAGTGAGATCCTACCATGATGAATAAATAAGGCATTATTTAACCAAAAGTATCATTCACATGGTCATAGGAGCTGGGTACTATGGGCTTCACTTCAAATGGATGTGAAAATTATGTATATTAGTGTGATCCATGTCATAGGATGGGTAAACACACATTATCTAATGAAATTCCCCTCAATCCTCAAGTATTCTTAGGACCCTCTTATAAATGGTGATTGGATTTCATTGGCCCTATTCATCTAATCTCATAAGGAAATGTGTACATCCTAGTGTGTATTGAATATATCACCAGATGGGATGAAGTACAATATCTACCATTTTCTCATGAGGAGAAATTTTATGACTTTTTTTATGATAGGAATATTCAACACTTCAGAGCACCTATATATATATATATATATATATATCTGTGTGTGTGTGTGTGTGTGTGTGTGTGTGTGTGTGTGTGTGTGTGTGTGTGTGTGTGTGTGTGTGTGTGTGTGTGTGTGTGTGTGTGTGTGTGTGTGTGTGTGTGTATGTATATCAATGACCATAATTTACATATAAAATGATCAAAGCCTTCAAATACCACTATAAAATCACTCATAGAAATTCATTCCATTATCATCCTCAAGAAAATGGATAAGTACCAACATATATATTGAGAACATATTAACAAAGAGAGAAGACATCAATATAAAGGATTGGGAAAAAAAGTTACTATAAGTAGTTTTTGCCTAAAACACTACATGGAAATACACCACAAGATTCTCTCCATATGGGTTAGTGTATGGAAAAAAATCATTATTTCCAATATATTTTGAATTTTATACATTAATAAAAATAATGGAGGTTAGAATTTGTTGATAATTAGAGGAGCCAATTCAAAGAATTAACTCATGCACTATTCAATGGATTTGAACACAAATATAAATTTCAATCACAATAATAATATTCTATTATAATTCTCATTAATCAATAATACAAGACTTTAAACACATATATAAGAACATTATTCCTATATTTATGGAGAACATCTCTCCACTAACTTCTCACCTGAATCCCTCTAACTAAGCAATCTCTATAAATGATATATTTGTTATAACCATTAATAATATATCTTAACAATATAATATTCTAACTAATACAATCTTATTGTATTAGCCATATAGTTACTAACAACCATGTAACTAATATTTACCTCTCGATAAATCAACCATAGTAAATACTTATTTACTATTTACCTTTCCATAAATACCCAAGTTCACATAATGTGAAAACTAATCCCAACATTCCCCCCCATAGTTTTTACAAGGTATAATATATCTCTTTTTATGATTGTAGTGTTCCACCTTCATGTGCTCATGATATTTTCTACATAAATATGCCATCACACATCTCTTCCTTCACACTCATCTATAATTGGTTTTTTAGGTTCACCAATAACCTTACAAAATAGTTTTCACAGGTTCACCAATAAACTTATAAAATGGTTTTCTTAGGTTCACCATTAACCTTACAACATGGTTTTCTCAGGTTTACCACTAACCTTAAAAAATGGTTTTCACAGAATTACCACTAACCTTTCATCATGATTTCTACACTTATTTTAAGATCAATATTATTCAATGTAAATATATAAAAGGGATTGCATAGGATATCATTCACAAGTGAACATGTACAACTATTATTATTTTTCACACATGCTAAAAAATAAATGTAACTACCACACTAAGGAAATTAAACACACACTAAAAGTCACCAAAACATTGATGCAGCCACATCATTAATGACTGAGGAGAGGTCACTAAAATACCTCCAACATCTATGTATCCTTCAGCCTCCAATTTTAGATATTGCTTACTCAGTTGATAAATATTTATTCCTTAAGTGCTAGATGTATTATTTTGGTTTCAAACATTGATGTTTTTTTATTCAAGCATTATTAGGTTTAGTATCAGCCTCATATCCATCTTCAATAATTTTTTGGATTTTATTATCTTGGAATTGCATAAATTGGACGTCGCATTCATGTGATAATATGTCCTTATATTTTTGAACATTTTTTTGACATTTTTACAATATTAAAAAATAATTTACAAAAAATGACTCAAATGACATCAACCTAATTCACCTAAATGAGACCCTAATATTCACCTAAATAGGACTCAATGAGAAACTCTGACATTTTTTGAATTTTTAATGACAACAATAAAGACTCTATTTTGACATTAAAGACTTTGAATATTACTTATTTTTATTTTGACAAATGACAATGACTCAAAAAAGGACTTTGATGAAACACAATATACTCAAATATAAAAAACACTTTGTTTATATAATTATAGAATAAAATTATGGTTTTAACCACACTAAAAATATGACTTTAGAATTTTAAAAAGTAATATATTCACATTACTTTTTAAATGACACAAATGTATTAAACAAACATAAAATAGTGAATGATAACTTAAACTAATTATAATACAAAAAATTTAAGGCAACCTTCTTAACTATGACCTAGCCTGAGGATGACTTTGCACAATGTAGGATATAAAAATCACATTGGTATTCATGAATCATGGTTCTTTGCAAGTCCAAAACATCTAATATGCATATGTGTTGTATGAAAAAATCAATCACCCTTGGTGCACACAAGATGCTATAAGAATTAAATGAAATCAAATGAGCCACAAAAATCATGGTGCAATTCTTCAAGGGTTTTGAGGTAAGGTTAAATAATATTGAAGAAGCCACTGATAGAGCCAACACGAAAAAATAGGTCTTAAAATTTGTCCATCAATGTGAGGATCTTTCAATATTCATTGAAGATTTGGCAAGGCATTTATGATATGAGATCCATCCAATACCAATGGCAGTAAGAGCTTACATCGAGCACAAAATCCAATGTTCTTGATGTAGTGAAATACTAAAGTAAATGTTATGAATAGAAGTGTCATGAATAGAATTCTTGAATAAAACATTGTTGGTTACCAACATGGACCAATCATCATGGAGCAGACTACACATTAGATGACATCAAAATAGATTTCCAACAAATGTATGAACACCATAAATGTTGCCAAATTATTTGAATAATTTGAATAGGCAACACATAGAAATGATTGAAGCCTTCTCAAATACCCATAACTTCTATTTAATTATATAGAACTAATGAAAGGCACATTAAATTACCAAGAATGAAGTGATCAAATAAATAAAAGGATTACTACAAATAAAATCTAAAAAATCATTCATAATAAAAATATTATCTCATCCATTAGGGAAACTAGAATAAATAGTGAGTTTTCCCCTCACAATTTTTTAGAATCCCACCCCTACTCTAATACCACTATTTAGAATTAGAGGAGCCAATTTAAATAATTAACTCATGCACTGTCTAATGGAGTTGAACACAGATAAATTTTAATCACAATAATAATCTTTTGTTCTAATTCTCCTTAGTCAATAATATGGGATTTTACACACATATATATATAAGAACATTATTCCTATATTGATGGAGAACATCTCTCCACTAACATCTCATCCAAATCCATCTAATTAAGCAATCTCTATATATGATATATTATTATAACCAATAACAATATAATATTATAACTAATACAATATTATTTTATTAACCATATGGTTACTAATAAACCTATATCTAATATTTAACTCTAGTTAAATCAACCATATTAAGTACTAATTTACTATTTATCTTTCCATAAATACCCCAATTCACATAATGTGAAAACTAATCCCAATAAAATTGACTTGATAGAAGCACAAAATAAAATGATCTTGCAAATGAATCAATTTGATGAATTGATATTTGAAGCATTATAACATATGGAAATCCATCAACATCATAAAAGGTATGGTATGACTATCACATTGAATAAATAAATTTCAAATTTAGAGATTGGGCCCTATAGGCTTTTTGACTCAAAGTGTTAATAATTCAAATGTAAACTTTGTAATCGATGTTTAGGCCCATATCAAATTGAGATTTTTTTTTAAAATGGATTTGTCCAATTATTACCAATTAATAAAAACATGAAAAATCTTTTTGTAATTAGACTTATATTTATTTTCTATCATAAACCTCCTAGTAAAGAAGAATTCATCAAACATATACAAGTAGAGTTTTGTGGTGTGGAAGAAACATATTCTTCCACTACATCAAAAGTCTAGATCTATGGTTCCAATAAATGAAAAGGGTTGAAAAATAGTAAATGGAGACCCTTATCACAAAAAATAAAATAAAATAAGAAGAAAAGGGTGGAAAACTATTAAATGGAAATAATTTTCCCAAAAAAAAAAGAAAAAGAAAGCGAAAGCTGAAAAATAGCAATTCACTACTTTTTTTGAAAACAAACAATAAAAGTACATTTTTTAACTAACCAATTGTCATTTTTTAGTATCCCATGCCCAATTTAACAAGAAAATACAATGAAAATTTAAGTTAACCTAAGGTATTACCTCATTTTTAGTTAGACTTAATTTTGAGTTTTTAATATTGTATCATATCCACTCTTTAAAAAACAACTCACATTTTCCATGTACTCCATAACCATAAAAAAGAGGTCTTTCCTAAAAAAATTCATTTCACCATACCCCTTGGATATGAACAAAAATTTAAAAATGTAAAATTAGGACATAATTTCACCTTAATGTGATGTAAAAAGAACTTATTTTAAATAAAAAGTGATGATTAAACACATTTAAAAAGTAATGATTTCAACCTAATAGAGGGATGGAAGTAGATATTTTACATATGTGTGTAATTAAAATAAATTATAATCATTCCAAATATCTCCACATGATTTAATTCATTACCAAAACTCTCCAAATTTTTCAAATCTATTACACTTAATAAGATATTGATCCGCTTATGATCTAAGCCATTATTTCACTCATTATTCATCTCTCGTTATCTAATTTTTCTAATTAAGACCTTTGCATGTCCTCTCCTACATTGATTTTTTTTCTTATACCAAATAACCTTAGATAACATTTGTTTTTATTGCCTAAAAACTATGGGAAAGAAGAAAAAAATTGATCTAGAATAAATGGAGTTGTTGCAGGATTTAGTGGTTGTAGTGGTATTCAAGAAGTAGGGTGGTTGGAGGTTTTGTAAAAAATTAATGACTACGTTAACCAAGTGGTAGATGATTTTTTTTTCAAGATTGAGAAGGATCAATCCAAGTTGAAAGGATTAAAAATTACACTAAGTTATACTATTATTAGATAATTTTCTATAATTACATAAGTTAGCATTTGTAATCATCAAAAAGTAGTATTTGGATGCTAAGAGTGTTGATTGAGATAACCTATTCCTAGCTTATCCCTAGACATATCATAGAGAATTTATCATACTTTTATAGACAGTGTGTAGACCACAAACATTGAAAACTAACTCAAACATAGTCCTAGAATTTCATTCCCAAATCCTAACCCATTATGCCTAGCAAGCTGCTAGCTAGACACTAGTGCCACATTTAAGACACTATAGCCAAATGGCACTAGTGTGCCCAACTTGTAACTAGTGTCCCTTGCTATAACTCTCTTGAATAGATATATTTTCAAATGTATGCACCTCGTAAGTTCATCCTAAGCACATTTTATTATCTTCACAAGCTAAGGATCACTATAAATACAAGACTATTAGACCTATATCCACTAGATGGAAAATAGATGCAAAAAGTCTATTCAAATAAAAAACAAGTTGAGAAAAATTAAGGTTATTAATCCCTATTCTACCCTACTTCTAAATACTACCATCTATAGCTTCCCTAACCCCAAATTTCAAATATGTTTAATGTTAAGCACACACAAGGCATTCAATACCACTATAATTTTATAATTAAATTTAACTTTCACCAAAAATTAGGTGGGATAACTACATCAGGATTGATCCCTCCTAGGAGTATTGGTATTTAGGAAATTCTCTTAACATCATGGTGTTAGTATGTCTAGATTATCCTACTAATGAGCACACATTTTTATCTCATGACATAATTGTAAGTGGGATTAGGGTTTGCATACTAAATCAAATATTCTAGGCACCTACATAGTTCTAGATATCATATGTGTGGAAATATAACCCATAAAAATGGGCACAAGTGCTCCCAAAAAAAGAATAGTCCTACAAAGAGGACACTAGTACCATTTTCAAGACACTAGATCTATATGGTGCTATTTTGCAAGTGGGGAGCTACTATTCAGTGAAGAATTTGATTTAGGGACCCTATTGACGATACTCAGACCTATCTATAACCTAGTTGTCAGCACAAATATCTTTTTTGACAATTATTTTCTAGATAAGTCTCTATTTACACATATTTATTACTATTTTTAGAAAATCAAAATAAGTCAAAATCTATAATAAATCAGTGGTTATTTATTGCATATTATTTCAATGATTTATAAAACTCAACCTTTTAATCTATCTTAGGATTTACATAGGTAAAAACCTAATAGGTTAAAACATTTGGTGAACCTAACTTAGAATATTGTTTAAAATCCAATCTTTCATTTTCCAAATTTTTGTATAATAAATTAGGGCTAAATACTTCTATTTTTTTGATTTTTTGGCATAACTTAGATCATTAAATCAATTTCATATTAGTTTTTCAATTTATTTATATGATTTAAATTTTTACAAAGAAACCCTAAATTCAAAAAACCCTAACCCTACATGCTCTTAGGGTTTGTACTATATTTTTCTATTTTAATTGGATACTTTCAATTTTTTAGAGTTCATTTATTATATTTTAGTATCTATATTCTAATTTTTTTACTATGTGCCATCTAAAAAATCTCTCTTTCATTAAGAAGAGTGTTAAACTGGGTGGTAATCCTATAGAGCACATTCTGATTCTTACTTTTTGAGCCTATAACATGGATAAGAAACCTATCATAACTCCAATTATACATCCTTCAAACCATGATTATGTGTATGTAAATGATAATGCATACAAAAATGAAAAATACAATCAAGTATAAGATGATATGCACATTCAAAATTAGGACACTCTCCCTCCACTTAATAATGATGACATAATCATGAACAAAGATAAGGTATTGCATATCTTAAGAGATATAAACTAGGAACAAGCCCATGATTATGCATGAATACTATAATCCATAGTTGAAATCAAGAACAAAATAGACAATGGTGAATCTTCAACTCCCCTAGTTAATAATGTTGTTACACCTCCAGTGGGGCCAACTCAACCAACTCAGGTAGCACAGCCTAAGATTATAATTCAAAAACCATTAGGGATAGTTACACCTCTTATGGATATTTACTCCACTCTATATGAAAAATTATTTATGCATGATATTCATACTCTTTAGTCTAATATATTACATCTTGAGAAGGGATCCACTAGGCCATCACATGCCTTGGATTTTATAATTCTCTTACATACACCTTTAACACATCACATATTATCAAATACATTGACATATAATTTCATGTCACCCAATCCTACATTATATGATGTAAAGGGTGACCTAGAGCATCATCTAAGAGCTTTTCATATAGCATGTTTGGACTATGTATCCAATGATTAGCTTCTTACAAAGTTATTTACACACAGTCTCAAGGATTATGCCCTAAAATGGTTATATGATTTACCAAATAAATATATCATAGCATTTAAACCTTTATCTAAAATTTTTATATCACATTTATCCATCAACATCAATGATAAGATATCATATGCACAAGTGGAATAGTTAAATCAAACATTGAATGATCCTATCACAGACTATGTCTTATGATACTATACAATATTAGTCAAATTGACTAGCCCTATGGAAAATAGACATATTCAAGACATATTTAAATAAAGTCTCTTTCCAACATTACATGAAGCTATCTTGCTCAAGAATTTTCCTAAATTTACCAATTTGTGCTACATAATCAAGGAAAGAGAGGTTAAACTCTTATCAATGGGTAAAATCAAGTATAAAATTGGATCAAAACCAGATATTAAGAGTTCAAAAAAACCTCCATAAAAGTTAAGGGACATATAAAAAAGTGATAAAAAGGACATAGTCAACTTAGATTTTGAGCCATCTCCTAGATTGGTTTTATCTTCTCCTCAACACAGAGTCTTTACTAACCTTCTAGAGTCACCAAAAAAGATTTTATAATATCTCTTATAATGCAATGTCTTATCTTTCCCTCCCATTAAATACGTTGATATGACATGACCTATTACAAATAACTATGATTCAAATGTATTTTATGAGTATCACAGGGCTCTAGGTCACACAATAAATAGATGCATTAGCCTAAAGAATAAGATACAAGATCTCATTGAGGTTAATATTATTGATGTGGGAACACCCATAGAGGAATATAAAGCATAATAAATAGAGGCTAAGTTATTAAATATGTGTTTAGATCCATTCACAAATCATACAAAAAATGAGGTAGGGGCACATCATGTGTTCACTATACATATCATGCATACCCACCACCAACTCCATATCACATAGTTATAGAGGAGGAACATCCATTACATAAATTGGAATGTACTAGACTAGAGTGTCACCTAGACCACTCATCACATTATCATATAAAGAGATTGTGGAAGATGATGCATATATACATGCACCATTTATATGATCATAAATAGACCACCATCATATCCAGAGTGTTGTTGACAATGGGTTAAACACAAACATGTTTACTATGACACTCTTATAACATTTGGGATACATAATGTGGGATATATTTCCCATTTATATAGTCATTAGTGGTTTCAATGGCCATGTTTAGATCTCTATCAGGGAGATTGTGCTTCCATTATAGGTTGGACTAGTGTACATAACCACTTGATTCTTAATACTACCTAGTGCAGATGCATTCAATATAATATTGGGTAGTCCATTGTTATAGAATCTTTGAGATGTAACATGTATAATACACCAATTCCTAAAGTAAATACATGAAAATTAGGTGCTCAAATTTGAGGGTGTCCCATATGAGTATCCTCTACACCTCCCAAAGGCATTTGTAATGTAGCTTCTAATTACATTTCTAGCATAGTCACTAGTTATAAACATATCACCATTACTAGATATTGCAAAACTATTAGTTATAGTTGAGATTATATATCTTATGCATACATCATATATTTTATCAAAGCTACTAGTGTAGGAGATGTTTACTCCTATAATATTGACATGTACACATACTCTCCCATGGATACCATTATTAGAGAGACCCTTGCATCAAAATACTAGAGGTATAATCCACTAATAGGGGGGTTAATCAATGGTGTAAAATAATACAATTCAATTTCCAAACCTTGTAAATACTTAAGAATTTAATTCAATCATTCATGAAGCATATAAATCATTCATAATAATGAATAATGAACATAATGCAAGATCACATACACAACATAAGATCTATGTGGGAAACCTTATTGGGGAATAAAACCCACTATCAATCTTGAAAACACATTTACTATTATTATATAGAATGATCATAAACAAGAGACTGATCAAGTCCTTCTAATTAATAACCTTGGTCAAGCCCTTCTGACCTAAAGCCTTTATTGAAATAGTGGTTCCATAAGGAGCACCTACCCCTAAGATGATCAAGTCCTTCTAACCACCTATTTGGTCAAGTCCTTCTAACCAACAACCTTGATCAAGTCTTTATAACCAAAAGTCTTTAGTGGAACCCTATTTCACAAATATAAATAGCCACTAAAGAATATCAAGTCCTTTAGACCCTCCTAGAAATGAACACTTCCACCTTAGAACTGATGTCTTCAACACCTAATGATAGACCTCTGATTATCTAACAACTACACATAATCTCTCTCTAACTTATACATGCCTCTCACATAGACATGCCACTATTTATCTCTTTCTTCACTCAAATAGTCCTCATATGCACACTTATATCTCTTCTCACAACTTCAAACTGAAATAACACTATATTATCATCAAAAATAGGACCTATAAATCATATAAATAGTCTTTAAAATTAACTACTCATAAGCCCAATATTTGGTCACTCTCACTCTCCTCTCCTTTCCTTTGCTCTCTAAATCTCTCACACACAAGTCTCTATCAAATCTCTCCCAAGTCTCTCACTTACAAATCTAGAAATTACCACTTTTGATTTCACTATTTATAGAGCATACTTGATAATCAACACTTTGGTCAGTCATTAGGCATGCCTTAGAGCTTAATTAATCTTTCACATGAATACATAGATCAATAAAAACTTCATAGGTCATCCATATCACCTATGTGTCACTCTTAAGAAACTACACCTTTTAATAAGGCCCTTATAGCCCTTATAGGTCTCATGGAGACCTATTCGCCCATTTATCACTTCATGGAGAAAATAAATAAATATATGACCACTTATAAATACATATTTCCACTCCTTATGTCCCCTAATACATCCTCAAATGATCATAATCACTCATGCTCACCTCTGCATATGCTCAAACAACTCAGTCACTGACCTGGTGCACAAGAACACTATGAACAAACACATTCAACTTATTAACTTTTGTTCATATTGAATAATGATTGATCACACCTCCAAAAACCACATAGATCATCCTTATGGAGTATAAAACATTCACAAAATACTAAGTCATCATGAGACATTTAAATATCATCAAAATGATCTCAATTACCCTTCTTGGGTTACTTGCATAAAATGAATGAACACACGATCAACTTTGAAGCTCAATATCTTTGTTTATACACACTTTGAGATATTAAAATTAGGTTCATTAAATGAACCATGCATTATTATTCATATTTTATTCTTATAACATGAGAAAATTTGTCTTATATTGAAATATATGGATAAATTACTAAGTTCTAGTTTTTTTCCTTAACAAATTCAAATATTCAAATGGCAATGGTCGCAGTTAAACCTCAAACACAATTCTCACATATTGTGTTCTCTCAACTTAGATTAAAACATGTGATTTTTATCTTTTTATTTATTTAAAAAATAGGTTCCAATTCTCAAACATTAAACCTCAATCACTTTGACCTCATCTCATGCACCTTAAAAACATTAACTCAATGTACTTCGTCGATTTTTATGGATCAATCAAGTATTTATCATGCATCACACATCATTTGATCAATATATAAAAACACCCTCTCACCATTAGATCCTTATCTTATACCTTTTCTCATTGTTTAAACCTCAAACACTTATTACCAGCTAGATAAATATGCACCACTAGATCATGATCTGTATGATCACCCACGCATCGCTAGATCTTCATTTGGTCTTGATCTTTAACTCTATTAACTAGATAACACTTTGACCTATTTAAATTTTTGTGAAACATATATATTCAATATAAAAATTAATTTAAACCATTGGATTTCCACTAATTCCAGATATTTATCATCATGCAAATTAACTATGGGGAGTAATCGTAATATGCTTGGAAAGCCTACTTTTGACCTCAATAACTTCTTCTACGCTTAGACACGTGATCTCAAAATTGGACCATATGATCTCCTCACATAGGAAAATATATCCATATAATAAAATGATCCTATAAACTTCATTAATTTTAGATATATCATCATTAAAATTCCTTCTTAAAATCCATTGTCACATAGCCAACTATGCTTAGAACTTGTCTAGGAAACCAACTTTGAACATGCATATTTTTTGATGTGTTCTAGTGCATGATATAAAATTTAGTGAAAATAAATTAGGCTCAAAATTTTATAAACCCATATGATTAGATCCTCATTAACTATCAACATGTGAAATGTATAACCTCATCAAAATTCTTACTCAACTCTTTTTACCACATTGCAAATTTGGCTATGGGAAAACATTGTCAAAATGCATGGGAGCCCAAATTTGCACTCGCATATCCTTTGATGCACTAAATCACATGAGTTGAAATTTGTTTCATAAAAACTATTTATGAAATTTAATAATCTCATGTGACCATTTCCTTCTGACTCATCCACACGTGGTAATGATGACATCAACAAATTACCATCTCAAATTTTTTGCCACTGGGTCCAAAATGTCTAGATGAAAGTTATGAACAACCAAATGAAATCCAATCATGTACACAAGTAATCAAAGCATATATAAAATATTAATGACCTATTATACATTCTATAATCACCATACTCATCCCTGAACATCTCTAACCATGCCAAAGCATAAGATCAAACAAGCTAACTTCAAGCATATTACACACTTTGGCATTGTTACTTAGGATATTAAATCACTTAATCCACTAATTAGGACACCTCCATGACATCAATAATAACTTTCTAATAATCTCCCTCTTTTTCCTTTATGTCAACAAACATCATATATAGAAATATACAACTCACCTTCTCTCTCTTCAAGCATTCCCACAACAATAACTTTCTCCACCTTTGACACATGGAAAAAGTGGGCACCAACTGATCTTTAGGACATAGAAATATCATAAATAGGAAAGGAACATCTTATAAATTTGATACAAACTCCCCCTTACTTTGATCCTACCTCTTCTTGCCTTGACAACTTCCTCTCATACTATTCCAACACCCTTCTTTAGCCAAATAATGTAAAAAATGAAGAAAGAACACACAAATACACTAGAATCTATGTAACTCACCATTAAAAATATGAGATGGACTTCCCCCTAAAATATTTAATCCATTTCACTTTTTGATCATCTTCAGATCTCCACACACCATGAAGAACCACCATGTAGGCTTACCAACCTTCTTTCTCAAGACACTTCCATGACCGTCAACTCTAATCTATAGATTGCCCATGTATCGTTAGATCTTCATTTGGTCCTGATCCTTACCTCTATTAACCAGCAAACACTTTGACCTATTTAACTTGATAAACACTATATATATTCATTTTATTAACTCCCATGAACCTTTAGATCTCTACTAGGTCCAAATCTTTATTATCATGTAAATTGACTAAGTATGGGGACTAGCTGCAATATGCATGGAAAGCCTACTTTTGACCTCAATAAAAAAATTTATGCTTAGATGCATGATCTTAAATTTTGGAACATATGATCTCTTGACATAGGATAATCCATTCATATAAAAAAATTCTCTTATAATGTTTTCACGTGTGATATATATCATCATTAAAAATGCCTTCTCAAAATCTTCTATCACAGAGCCAACTATGCTTAGAACTTGTCCAGGAGACCAAATTTGAACATGCATATCTTTTGATGCACTTCATCACATGATCTAAAATTCATCACAAATAAACTAGATTAAAAAATTAACAAACACATATGATCACCTTATTTTGCATCATCCACATGTGTAACATATAACATCATCAAAATGCTTACTTGGCTCTTTTTGCCACATTGCAAATTTTGCTATGGGAAAGCACTGTCAAAATGCCTAGGAGCCCAACTTTTCACTTTCATATCTTTTGACAAGCTAAATTTCATGACCTAAAATTTCGCACATAAGAACTAGGAATAAAACTAAACATACCCATGTGACCATTTCCTCCTGACTCATCCACATGTGGTAATGATGATGTTAGGAAATTACCTTCTTAGATTTTCTACCACTAGACCCAAAATGTCTAGATGAAAGTTATGGACAACCAGATGAAATCCACTCACGAAAATAATAAATCAAATCATAGATAACATCTTATGGATATATTTTACATGATACAATCACCATGCTCATCCTCAAACATCTCTAACCATGCCAAAGTAGAAGATCAACCAAGCCAACTTCAAGCATACTAGAATAAGAATATTTCACACTTTATCATTGTTACTTAGGTTATTAAAGCACTTCATCCACTCATAAAGATACCTCCATAACATCACAATGATATCATTAAATAATCTCCAATATACAGATATATAATAGATTTTAGAGGACATTCCTCTAATAAATTTATGCTTAGATCAATACTATTAGGTTTTAGGGGTTCTTAGCATAGGGCACCTATATCACCTATAACTTCTTCTACTGATGGGTTCCTAAGACCCCTCAAATTCATAGGGCATCATAGTTAGTACCATAGATCCATAACATCACTACATAGATAGATTAATACATAGATTACTCCATACAGTAGATTATGAGATCACAATTACCCTTTCACACAACACACATGATCATAGTTCCATTATTAGACATAGATCATAGTGATATTGAGTCTCCCATGAGACTCATTAGTTATTATGGTTCCTGCTTCTTGTACATACTTTCTTCTCTCTCGCTCCTTGTACATTTTTTATCTTCATTTACTTATACATAGCTTATTTTTATATAAATTAAAAAAATAATATAACATGTCAAAAACATAAAAACATTCAAATATTACTCAAAAAACACACAATTTATAGATTGTATGCATTATTTTTTCACATTCATTCTATTTTCTAGATATTACATATGTTAGCTATCTTAGTATAGTCAGTTGTATGATACATAAGTAATTCAATTGTTATTTTTGAGTGATTAAAGATTACATATAAGAATATGGTCCATTACACTAATCTAGATTTGTTATCATATACCCACTGGGATCATTTACACCAATATAGGTTTATTCATTTGCTACATCTTCCCACTTGGGGGCATCTTATACATAATTTCTACTACCAAGTTTTATCCTTACATTCTATATATTAAATGTTATGCATTGATATATCTTGATATTGATGATTATTACTTGTTCTTATATTTTTTTTATGGCTATCACTACTTTAGACTTAGCATGTGTATATCCTAGCATTTACATGTATTTTTACTACATAGTTATGCATGCTTTCATTTCTAGATTTCTTAGTTTAGAATTATTTTTATTTCCTATGTTTATTTCATTTTGAGGGTATTTGAATATGCCATTATTATTTGGTTATATGCCAATTATATGTATATATGCCTTATAAATGTGCCCATGTCCCTTGTGTGTACTTTACTAATTCTATATTAAAACATTTTAACATGTCTTTCTATGTGGATCTAAGTGAAATTTCGTGTTGCTTTCATATGTGGACATTTTAACATGTCCTTGTATGTATTCTGTAACACATGTCTATGTACCTTGTATTATGTCCCCTTGACCTAATTATGTGTGCCTCATGTGTTTTGTATGTATGTTTTCTTGTATGCATCTTTACCATGACACTTGTATTTACTTTGTACACACACTAGTTTTTGATGCTATGAAGGATCTCATGCATCTAACCTTCCTACTTGGGTGCCATGATAAATATCATGTCCCATCCCAAAAAGTATCTACTCATATTTATTGTTATACACATTGATTACATCTATCTTGACACCCTTGTGCAATTATAGATACAAAATACATATCACACTAATAGTTATGCTCAAATTCTTTTACATTCCAATGGTATGTTTACACATCACATTGGAATATCATGCAATTATCTTATATTCTCTAACTAACAAATTTTATAGAGCTATTTTATTTTGAGGATGGTTATTACACAAGCTAAAAACTAACCTCAAAAGAGGGGGCATTCATAGGGGTTTGTCACAGAGATCAAACTCTTACATTGCTATTAGAAAATCATGTTTAGTCGACAAGTTTAGATTCAAGAAACTAGACAAGGTCAGACACAAGAAAAAATAGGGACTTAGAAAGTGGTTTAGTCACCTAGATTTTAGACCAGATAGACATTAGTGCCTATATTAGGATACTAGTGCTATATGATGCCACTGTTCACTACATGCTAATTCTATCTAGTAGGCCCAACTTTTGGATAATTTAGATTAGTTAGAATAGTACACTATGTATAATGTATATTTTCATAGATACAGTCATAGGTTTGACACTTATGTTCAAATTTTGCTCAGATTAGGGACATCATTCATGGTATGGTCACTCCCACATTTAGTTTAGATATATAGATACAATTATTATATACTTAGTTCAAAATTAATATACTTAGATATCAGATTAGGGGCATGTGAACAATATATAGTTTCTATATGCTCAGTTACACATAGGTTGATAAGATGTAATGATAAACTCCATGTCATTATCTAAATTGTATACACTTTCTTTCATATTCTAGGTTATCACCAATTTCATGCCTTACTCCATCTATAGTGATTAGAACTCTTGAGTGGCCCAGAGCTAGCTAATGTACCCAAGTCATCATAGAGCTGACATACGTAGTTAGATTTCACTAGTTAGATACTCTCAACACTTTATGTAGTTCAGTTTTAGATGCACCTACTTCACATAGATGGGTAATGATAGAGACATAACCTAATTTAGTTATTGATCCAAACACATGAGAGGGTTAAACACACTTAAATTTTCATATAAGTTATTCAAAGGTTATGATCAACCAAGCAGGGGTAGCGAATTATGGAGTCAAAACTAGATTGTTTTATTAACCACCCACATATGAGGATTGAGAAATCTATCAACTTAGTCCAATATTTTTAATGATATGATCACTATATACACTCACACACACATATTTTATCACTAGGTTCATGCATTGGTTCATGTACAAATGCATTGTATTCATTCCTTTCCTTTTTCATATCTCTTTATTTAGCTTTACTTAGTTACTTTATTCAACATAGTCTTTTACTTTTGATAATTTATTAAGGACTAATTTTTACATGTTTCATTATAGGCCATTGCTTTTGATCATGTTTCACATACATAGACTAGATAAGTCTAGGTATACTTCTTTTTCCTTTATACTAGTCATTTTGCTTTGCTACATTTCTATCATAAAGTTGGGGCCGGGGGGGTGGGAGGGGGGGGGGCGGTAAGGGGGTGGGGGGTAATCACCTAAAAGTGGTATTTGGATGCTAAGAGTGTTGCTTGAGATAACCTATTCCTAGATTATTCCTATACCTATCTTAGATCCTTTATCACACTTTTACATCCATTATGTAGACCACAAAGCTTTGCTACATTTCTATCATAAAGGTGGGGGGGGGAATGTAATCACCTAAAATTGGTATTTGGGTGCTAAGAGTGTTGCTTGAGATAACCTATTCCTAGATTATCCCTAGAACTATCTTATATCCTTTATCACACTTTTACATCCATTGTGTAGACCATTGCAATCCCATATCCTAACCCATTGTGCCTAGTAGCTTGCTAACTAGACACTAACACCACATTAAGGACACTAAAGCCATTTGGTGCTATTTCACCCAAATTTATGCTAGTGTCCCTTATCCTAACTCACCTAAATAGATATATTTTCAAATGTATACCCCTCTTAAGGTTAGTCTAAACACATTTTATTATCCACACAAGTGATGGATCACTATAAATACAAGACTATTAGACCTCTATCTATATGCAATCAAAAATGCATTAGAACTACAAATCAATCATAGATCAGAGAAGATAGATCCTAATTACACTTTATATTTGGGATATATTAAATAATTAGGAACATGATCAATATGTAGATCTACTAGACCCAATTAGGGGATCTCTTACCATAATAAAATCACTAGGGAGGGTTCCAAAGCCTCTAGTCAAGTAAAATTATGAAATAACCCTAACTAAATCCTATGTTTTCATATTCACTATACTAATAGAAAGTGAAATAAAAGTAATATAATCTAGTTCTCAACAAATCTTGTGGCATAATATGGGGGTTAGTAAACAAATGAAAATAAACATGCATAAGAGAAAACTAATTAAGCTTGTATAGTTAAGACCCTAATACATGGAGAAGAAGAATATTATTATTCAAAATCCATTAGTTATGCTACTTCTATTTACTAAAGAGAGAATCAAAGTTAGAGATACTTACCTAAAATATGAACCCATCAAGACTCATTCTCTTCATTGGCCAAAGGGGCTTCACAAGAGGTTTTGGTTTGTAAGGATTGCTAAGAAAGGCCAAAGCATCCAAGACTTCTCCACAAGACTAGATTCCCCAAGTAGAAACCTTGAGCTAAGACTCCTCAAGTAGAATGGTGGAAGAGCATATTATAAATAAGCACAAATAAAAAATAAATCTTCATGTCTCTCTAATAATGATGAAATAGATGTGTTTATATAGGTGGATCTAACCCTAAACCCTTCCAAAGGTTTTAGCCAATATGGTTGACCCAGTCAGCCTAGTATCATTATTGACAAAAAATCACAAGGTCACAAGCTAGGTCAGCCAAGAACCAACCTAGACCCTAAATGAGTTTCACAAATAAGAATACAAGGTTGACCTGATTGACCTAGTCATATAAACTATAAAAAAAGGTTTTAGATTAGGAAAAATGGTACTGAAGGTGATGTAATCATACTTATTATGACCCTACTCTTCCTTATGATTACATATTAGCTCACATGAATACTACCAACCCTAGTTATCTTGGAGAGATTCACCACTCATTTGAACCTTTCCCACATCATATTCTCATCCTCTACACATCCTTAATTAATATTGATCCTTTCTCAAGCTAGACAAGCTCTTTAAGAAACCCGTGGGGCCCTTTCAAAGGATTGTTGATGACCTTAGGTGGCATTTATTCCTAATCCATGGATTAGGGAGGAAAACCATGGCCTAGGACACATTTTTCCTTCACAAAATCCATGGCCTAGGTAGAATGTGTGAAAAAGTGCTCTTTTTGGGCCCAAATGGCTAGAAATGACTAGTTTTGGGTTGTTTGGTCGATATGGGTTGAGATATATGTATTTTACTCAATAATATGATCCTCTATCTTGACCTCACTCCTATATTTATTTATATTATATTATCACTTTATCATCACACTCAAATATTGGTTTCCTCTTTGAATCTCTCTTGGTTATTTCTTGGCACAATAGCTTTCATTGTGACAAGGGATGCCCTACTCTACTATAGCTATTGTTAGTGATTCACATCAATCTATAAAGTGTTCCTAAAGCTTTTAGGTTTATCCTTTCTCCTTGAATACTCAATTTCACCTATTTATTGTATAATTTTCATTGGTATTTCGATAGATTAGTAACTTCTCCCTCACCTCTTCGATAGCTTTTAGCTCTTGGTCTGGACTGAGCTGATACATAAACTAATATTCTTCATCTCTTGCTATAAGTTAGTAAAAAATATGTATATCTCTCTTGATTTTGATATGAGGTCACTTTACCTTGAAAATTAAAATGCTTATTTATTTGTGATAGTATACATGTCAGTGTTTAATTTGTTTTAGTGATTTAGCTTGCTAGGGCATTTTTATAAGATAGTTTCTAAAGGTTATGCATTTTTATGTAGTTGAATATTATATTTATTGATTGAAATATATCACATCATATTTTATTCTTGTATTGGAAACATGTCTCATTATATAATAGGATCATATATGCTTGAAACAATCCATACAAATTGCTTAAACAATCTTTCTCTCTTGCTAAACTATAAATTCTATTGTTAGAGAATAGTAACATTGAAAATGAAAGATAACTCAAACTAAGACTAGGAATGCTCTTTAACCCTTGATTGAAAAAATATTTATTTCCTAAAACATGTTTCATTTGGCCTAAAAGTGCCTTTGATTCTATGTTTACTTATCATTTGTTAGCTCCCTTTATTTGGCATTATTGTTTCCATAATTTGTATGTAATAAATTATCTAGTCTTAGGTAATTGCATTACTATGGTTATATCCACTAGAGATACCTGCATCTTTTGTGCACTTTATCATGTTATCCCTAACCTAGTTTACAATTTTATCTATAGCTTGGTGTAAGATGACAAACTAGATAGCCATTATATATCTCATATAGCCCATAGAATCCTTGATTGTATTAGCCTCTTAGTGGTTTGTTTAAGCACCCTATGTACCCCATACCAAACACTAGTGGTTCCATTTAGATTCATAGATATTCATTTTTGAATACCTGATGGGAAATTGTATATAGTCTCATGCTATTTCTATCCCATTTAGAGATATCTTAGCCAACTCCCCTATATTAGTTGTTAGGTTTTGATTTCAGTTGTGTTTCAACTCTTGCCTTGGTTTTTTCCTTCTAATTTGGTTATGTGTCATTCTCTTTATTATTTTTCCATCATTTTGCCTTTTTAATTGTCTCCTATGTTTATATTATTTCATTTCATCTATGGATAGTCTCCCACCCTTGGGATGCCAATCCTATCAAATTCAGGGCCTTATCCCTAAGATCACTCATGAGCAAGTCATAACTACAGTGGAATGCCCTAAACACCATAGGATTTAGGAGGTTCCCTTAACCTATCATGGTGGTGTAAACCCTCTCTCATTGTAAAGGGAACATGATTATCATATCTATAACCAATGAAATCAATCCATTTTTAACTAGTCTGAGATCCATTGATCTGATGATGTTTCTTCTCAGCCTCATGTCACATTTAACCCATTAGAGGTGATGAGGATCCCCTTGTGAAATTGGTACATGATGAGTTTCATGTGATCATAAATGACTTATGTTGATGCCTTTAGGAGAATAAAGTTCATTGTTATCCCGTAGGAGTTGATGATGTGACTCCTCTAGAGATAGATCTCACACCTATTTGGTTTTGAGTGCCTCAACTAGTTCTTTCATGAGTTCCCCACCTCTTTCTTGGTAGGAGAAATTATAGAAAGAACCCCCTCATGTCCATGTTATGGGTCATAGGTATTCCAACTTGGATATGTATCTATATCATGAATATTTATCTCATCCTCATAGACCTTCCTTTAGAGTTTTATATGAGTGTGTTAATTTTGATTACCACCTATAAATTAGAGATCCATGGGATGCCTATCCCAAGTATAGACACCCTTAGGTTGACCCTTGTCTGATGACATGTGACTAAAACCATGGATACTTAGGTCATCATGACTATTTCTATTAGTATGTCATGTCATCCCATCACCCCCATGGGGAATGATATCCTTCTCATGGTCATTCCCCACCATGTGGTAGAAATGATTTTTAGCATGATCATCCCCCTTATTAGGAGCCACCTTAGTATCATCATCTCTATGGTCATGGTTATGCTAGTGTCTATGGGTATAGGCAGCATTATTATCATCATTTACCTCCTCTTAGAGCTTGTCACCAACCCATTATCAACTATGCCTATGAGGATCTCTATCAGAATCCTCTAACCCCTTAGGTACATGATATTCACCTTCCTAATCCTATCCCTAGACTACCTAAGTTTAATGGGACTCAAAACTCCATTCCCATGGATAATATTACAAAATTCATGATGGCATGTATAGATTGAGAATATGATGAAGGTATGATGTTGAACATCTTCACTTGTTATCTATGAGTTGAAGCTCTGATTTGGTTTTAGAATCTACTTCTAGATTCTTTCTCTAGTTTCTAACTCCTTTTAGATGACTTCCTCTAGTAATTTGATATCTTTAGACCTTTTAACCTTGGCATCTAATCACTCACCTCCATGATGTAGGACAAGGGTGAGTTGAACTTTGATTTTATGTGTAGGTGGCATTCAACCATCCATACATTCAGAACCAAGTTCTCAGATGATCAGCTTTATGACATGTTCATATGAGCATTAAGTCATGAGGTTCACCTTAAGGTCCTCAAGCATGAGCCCACCTCATATGATGATGTTATTAATGAGTCTCTAAATATTGAAGTATTTTAGGTTTGTGTAGGCATACAACCCATACCAACCCAAAAGTCATCTTCTTTATGTCATCATAATTGTAATATGATTAGTGATGGTGTCACTAATTCTCCTCTCAAAAAGGAAAATAAGGATAGTCAGGATGTAAATGTTTTGATCAATAAGCTAGCTAAAAGGAAGGCATATGAATCAAGTATATAAAAATAATGGATGGTGTTTCCTTATGACCCCACCATATTTTGAAATTTACATCAAATGAAAGGGCATGATGATGCCAATTATGCTACCTAAAATTCTAGTGCACAAATCTTGCCTCTATATCAAAGTTATCCTCTTACAGAACCCAAGCATAAATTGAATGTGTTCAAGGATATTTTACCTAAACATGATAAGGAGAAGAAGAAGAAAAAAAGGAAGAAATAAAAGGCTAAGGCCCCTTGTTCCCCTTCTTGCTCTTCCACATTTTATGACTCCTTTTCCTAGGTTGACCCAAGATTAAAATCCAAGGATGAGAGTAGCAAGGTCATTGATGTTATTGACATAGCCTCTACCGGGTATGAGTGATTTATCAACACATGCTCAGGTCTAGTCACCAACCTTATTGGAGAAACTAGTGGTACTGGACCTCCTATCTATCCCATGGGGGTAAGAAATATCAAATTTATATTTAACTTTTGGAATAACATATTTCCCCAAGATATACAACATCCTTACTCCATCATAGATGAGTTAAAGGACCTCTCAGCTAGAATATCCATTTGGAACCTTCTTCACCTTTTCCCTAAGCAAAGGGGCCTCATCTTTGATGAACTTGATCTCTCTTATGAGGGTTCATTATGGGATGATGTTAAAGTTTTTTTTAAATCAAATGAATTTGAGCACCCTTACCCTTCCATCCTATCTTTCAACCCCACCTCTTTACTAGATGCATTAGTTATTGAAAAAAAAACTTGATTCCCTCTCTATATCGAGACCTCCATTGATGATTTTTGTGTTAAGATTTGCATCATTGATGAAGGAGATATATTTAATATCATGTCCTTTCATGTGTTTAATGAGTTTGGGATTAGTCACAAGAAGCTATCTAGTTCTCACCATAACTATGTTGGTTTCAACAACAATATAGTTATACTAGTGGGGAACGTGAAGATATGGGTTAAGTTTGGCCCCAATATAGTTATGATTGAGTTTTGTGTGTTAGAATTGGATATTTCATACAACATAATTATTATCCAACCTTATACCACTACCATGTAGGCCATCACATCATCAAAATTTAGCATGGTTTAATTCATGCATGAAGGTGAGATTCATACCATGGAGGTTGACCCAAATCATTAGGAATTGCTCTATGTAAAGACAAATCCCTTAGGTGAGGATTTTGTTATCTCCTCATAGGGATCTATGGATTCCTACACACCCCTAATTTTGAGTCTCATTTTCTCAAGGATGAACATTGTGATCTAGCTGATTAGTGATCATCATTCATCCCTTTAAGTTCTGACACATGGTGGCCAACTCCATATTCTAATTTATCACATCAAGCTAGTTCTTCTCTATTTGGATACCTATTTTAAGACATCTCATTGGACTTTGAGCTTCCTATCATGTCACACTTTTCCCATTAGAGTATAGGCTCTCTCAATACCTCTCCCATTGAGATTACTCAATTAGATGAGTCTAATATTGAGTGATATTTCATTCATGTTATGACATGTAACCTATTTAAGGAGAAAAGGGCTGAAACCAAGCTCATTTAGGCTGATCATAAGTTGCAATATCCCCTTTATTGTTTAGGTTAAGATATATCTCTCACTGATAACACAACCCCTGACATCCCCATAGTGAATGTCCTCACAGTTGAACCTAATGTGTTAGATCAATTACTCCCTCCTGTTCTTGAGTATTTTGAGGAAGGAAATGTTATGGATGTTAAAGGGTCCATATATGTCAACATTGGAACTTCAATAAGGCTAAATATCATCAAGATCAGTGCTAGCCTTGCTTTAGAGGAATGAGATGTTTTTTTTCACCTTTTTATACAAATTTTTGGATGTATTCACTTGGGAATACATTTATATAAAGGTCATGGATCTTGGCATCATTTTCCATAACCTCATTATGGATGACAAGACCTAGATAGTTCACCAAAAGTAATGACCAATGGTGGTTAAATTCTCCTAGTTAGTCAAAGTTGAGATTGAAAAAATCATTTGAGTTGGTTTTATCAAAGTTTGTTATTACCCCCAATGGGTTTTTAACACCATCTCTATTCTCAAAAATAATGGAATGGTTTGGATTTACATCAACTTTCAAGATCTCAATATGGCTTGTCCAAAGGATAATCTTTTTGCTCCTTTGATTGACCAAATTATTGATTCACAACTAGTTTTGAGATCATGTCCCTCATGGTTGGGTTATAAGGGTACACCCAAATCTAGTTTACACCCAAATACTAACACAAGACAACATTCACTACCCTGTGGGGTACCCTTTTCTATTCCATCATGCCTTTTGGTTTGAAGAATGCTAGGGCCACATATTAGCATGTAAGGACCCATGTTTTTAATGACCTTATCTATAATATTGTTGATTTTTATGTCAATGATCTCCTTGTAAAATCCCAAAAGTAAGATGATCATGTGTGAGACCTCATGATCATCTTTGAGCATCTCAAAGAGTATCACATTAGCCTTAACCTTAAGAACTACATTTTTGGCATCTTGACAAGAAATATTCTTAGATTCCTCATTTCACAAAGGGGAATTGAGGTGGATCTTGAAATGATAAATTCAATCCTTGAGATGCCTCCCCACACAACCTCATTTAGTTACAGTCCTTCATTAGAAGTCTCAACTTCCTTAGGTATGTCCTTGAGGAGTATGCTCTTAAATCCATACCCCTCACATGTCTCTTATGCAAGAACACTTTGTTATTATGTTATGTTAAATTCCAAGTGGATTTTGAGGAATTGAAGTGCATGATTCATAATAATCACATCTTGATGGAACCCATTGAGGGTCACAAGTTCATATTATACACCTCTATCATTGATCTTTCCATCAAGGTCATGGTGTGTCAAAAGCATGACAATGGTAAAGAGAGAGTTATTTACTACATCCCTTGTATGCTAGTTGGCCTTGAGCTCAACTACTCTCTTAATGAGAGGTAGTGCCTCTCCCTCATCTTTGATATAAATAAGTTGAGACATTACACATTGGGTCAAACCACCAACATAACTTTCCAATTTGATCCACTTTTCTACTTTCTTGGTAAGACACACCTTACTAGTAGGACTGCAAGGTGGATTATGCTTCTTCAAGAGTTTAAACTATGCATTATTAACCAAAAGTCCACCAAGGGTCTATTTATTGTTGAGAAACATGTTGAATGCCCACTACCTAATCCTAGTATATAATTGGTTGAATATGCCTTTCTTGATGAGATGGTCTACTTAGTCAACTAGATTGAGGTCTCTGAGTGTGATTGGTATCAGGACATTATTCATTACCTTAAGACTCAATCTTATCCCATAAATGCTCCTTTATAGGAATGCTATCAGATCTAAAAGCTTTCCATTCACTATGTTATCATAGGTGGAATCTTATTCAATAAAGGTCTAGATGGTATGTTGATGTAGTGCCTCACCCAAAAAAATATTCCTTTCATATTGGAGGAATCTCATAAGAGTGTTCGTGGTGGCCACCTAGGAGGGCAAGCCACTGCTGAACATATTATCAAGATGGGCTATTATTAGCCCATTCTTGTTAAGGACACCATCCAATATTCTAAGAAGTTTAATATGTGCCAAGTTATTAACGATGCCATCAATACCCTTGTAGGCATATTACATTCCATTTTATCCCCTTGACCCTTCTTGATTTGGGTTCTCAACTTTGTCATTGAGTTTAAAACACCTCTTCTAATGTCCATCATTGGTTCATCATTACCACCAAGAATTTCATGAAGTGGGCTGAGTCTATGCATTTTAGTGGCATGTGTGGGAATATTATCGCTAAGTTTGTCCTAAACTAACTTATTTTTAAATCTAGGGTCCCTATGATGATTATGGCTGATAATGGCCTAGGCTTCCAAAGATCCAAGATGCATGAGCTCACTAAATAATTTGGGTTCAAGCTATGTTTTTACTCCACCCCTTAACCCTTGGGAAATGGGAAAGCTAAATATTTAAATAAAAATTTAAATAAGAGGCTTCTCTATACCATTTCCTAGTCCAAGTGAGACTAACATCTCATGCTCTATCCTACCCTTTGGGCCTACCAGACTAGCTTTCGAATAGCCATATGATAAATACCATACTCTCTCATGTATGGTTCTGAGGTTGTTTTTCCCTTGTAAATCTTAATCCCTTCATTATGGGTTAAGAAATTTAGATATCTATATGAGGAAGAACACACTTCTCACCTCATTGATCTTGAGGTTCTTGATGAATGACACATTGACACCCTTGAGCATAACTATGCATATCATCACCATCAACACCACTAATTTTATAAATTAGTGCACCCAAATCTATTCAAGGTAGATGATATGGTCTTCATTTTTGACAAGGAGAACCATAAGAAGTAAAAACTCAAACACAATTATTTTAGCCTCTTTGTTATCATTTCCTCATTAGAGAACAAGGATTTTCATCTCTCAATCCTTGAAGGTGATCCCCCATGACACCCAATCAATGGGTTTCACCTCAAGACATTTCATGTCTAGGGCCCATGTGGATTTCTAGGAAAGTCACCTATGGTGGTAGGGAAAGCCTTTCTTTTCTTTTTACACCATGAACCTCTATGCTTCTTGTATATGTATGTACGTGTGGGTTATTTATTAGCACTTCCTACTATCTAATCACATGTATCTAGTAGCCTATATCAGATGGAGCATACACATCACACACAAAATCATATACACATGTGCTAATAATGATAAATAGTTTATATATATATATATATATATATATATATATATGTATGTGTTTGTGTGTGTGTGTGTGTGTGTGTATATATATATATATATATATATATATATATATATATATATATATATATCACAAATAATACATGTTTTTTCTCTAGGTACATCACATGGTTTCCTCTGAGCCTAGGCTTGTAGTCCCCAATAATTACCACATACATGGCTATACATAAGATAATATCCTCATTAGCCTATGACTAGGATCTATGTATGGTATTCCTACCTTATATGGAGACTTAATCTCTACCTATTAACTAGTTGAGCCATTGTCTTCTCTAGGGAAGCTAACCGATCTACCCCATCTCCAGGCACATCCACTCCTCTAGTTTGATCTCAAGATAACTTAGCCCATAGTTAATCAATCTTAGCCTCTATTCTATCTAGTCATTCCTCATCTTTTACCAAAAAAATCTCATGTTATGTTATATTTGTCTCTAGTCATGCCATGGTTACCTCATTCTATTCTAACTCTACCTCTAGTTATGATATCTAATGTCATATCCTAACTAGCTCAAGTGAGGCTCATGCACCCACATACTAAAAGTGAGTATGTGGCTTTACCCCGATTAGTAGATGAGGCACCAAATTTTTGAGTCGTGTCACTACCACATATGGAATAGATCCCTTAGTAGTAAGTCTACCTGGGGTCTAGTATAACTAGGTTGGTATCCTACATACACACATAGTGCACATATGTTAGTCATATATCATCTCTCACTTAGGATGAGTAAAAAGATAAAGTGTTCTCTATAAAATAAACAAGTCTTACCTGGTCATGTGGGTGGCCTTTATGTCCCTCTAATAATTTTTGCTTCTCCCAGTGATGGTGATCCTTGGTATGGCTACCTTTCTCCACCACTACCTCCTCACTATATCTTAGTTACCCACTATGCTTAGCCCTAGATGGCCTATGTTGTGCTTGTCCCTCTCATGATACTAGAGCCTATCTCCATAGATGATGGTAAATCCCCTATGGACCTCAAAAATCCTCTTATTCCACATAGATAGCTACCTCTACATCCTCTAGTCACATCATAGATTTGTATAGATCATGGATGTAGCTACCCACTACATCTAGATATAAGTTAACCCATATAGGCCTAACCCTATCTACAAACCACATAGCCCATATATTTCCCTCCTATAGTGTAGGGTTTATATCACTACCCCATGGTGTCCTCGATCATGTTAGTGAGAGCCTCTTATAAGTCAAAGACATGAGTAAGGTGGGTTGTGTGAATCTACCTGACCCTATGTGCTAGATGTGATCCATCTATTGGTATAGTCCACCTAAGATATACTAGATCCATGCATATCTCTATCCTCCCTCTATGTGTTGGACAATTCCTATCTAAGATTTAGGTAGTCACCTTGTACTCTAGCTAATGTAGAGCCTCCCAACCATAGTGCCTACTATCACTATTCATTGTGATGGTACCCCAAGTGATAGTAATGTGATCTATACTCCATGGCTATTATGCTAGGGGTGGGGTCCCACTAGATAAATTGTGTTTATGACTATATCCTTCACCTATGATATCTCTATCACTCTCCCTATAAGCTCAACCTCATAGAGTTAGTAGACATCCTCAATAATCATAATGGCCTCTAGCTCAAGCCCCAACTAGAACACATCTCTCTTAGGTACCCATGTGGTCACCATCACATTCATTAGGTCCCTAGAGTAATAAAATTAAGGTACATGTACTAGTATTTAAATTTATGCACTCTATAGGAAATCTTAGTCCTCCATAGGTAGAGCATCTACCTCTTTGCCCAACCATGATAGGACTCTCTCCCAGTTGGTCACCTTGTATGGTCTATCTCTCTATGTTGGATATTCCCTCACCTATGAAGGATCTCCCTCCTCTGGTATGATAACTCATCTACATGTCTATACTAGTTAGAAATAGGAAAATGGATTAGTATACTTTCCATAAAATGAGTAAATGTAAGTAAAAAACATATATGTTTATCTACTTTGCTTAGTTTGCCCTTTTCTTTCCTATTTTAACTCATTTTGGGACCTCTTGGGCTCTTATGGACTCCCCAAGGCCTCTCCTAGGGCTTCACTTCCCTATATCATATATTTTTGGGCACAACTACAGCTTGGTAGCTCCCTAGGCCATAGTTTTGCCTGGCTAGGCTATGACCCAACGTGTGGTGCCTTGGGGAGCCTTAGGGCTCCCCTTTTCTCTCTCCCTAGGAAATGGTTTTAGTTTTCATTTATCGTGGATTCTTATTCTCATTGAGATTATCATTTTTACTATCTATTTCACATAATTCATCCATTGAATCATTTGGAATCATTGAAAAATGGCTTTAGGACCTCCCAAACATCCAAAATGAATAAAATTTGCAAAACATTTGGTCAGAGGACTTACCCAGACCATCATGTGCATCTGTAGCATGCTCCCATGTATAAATTTGCTCTAATTAGGCTTTGGTAGATCATAGTCCCTCCTTTAGATCTCTCAGAGTGAAAACAAGAGTGAAAATGATTTGATTTTTACTCTTTGTTCCTCTTTTTATCCCTTTTCCTTGCTTTTTATGGGCCCTTTTTGGATATTTTACCCTTTTCATGCATTCTAAACCATGAAACCTATATCTTAGGGATTTTGGCACATTTTGAGTGCATTCATGGCCTCTATTTTTTAATTAAAATTTTCCTTAGGCCCACTTTGGCCCTATTTTTGGTCCTCAAGACCCCTTTCAGGTCCCTGTTGACCTCCTAGGCCCATGCCTATCTCATGGGCACCCAAGGATAGAAGTTACTTGATGTACTTTTTCTAGTTAGTCATTTCATATATTTTTTTACTTTCCCTTGTTACTTATTTCCACTGCTAGTGTTGGTCAACCACTTTAGTTGTGTCTTAGTTTCATTATTTATTTCCCTCATACAACTCACTTATACTACTTTGCTTTGAGATTGCCTTTATGTATTTGTTAGTCTTACATCCTTGACCCCCATCATGCTACACCCCTTAATTGTGATTCACACAAATAGAAATACTAAGGAAACCTAAAACTAATAGCTATGGCTTGGGTTATTGATGATCTATAAGGCCATGAGGTTGTTATAACTAGTTTCATCCTTACTAGTGAGATAAATAATGTCATCAAGTATCACATGATCATTGGCACCTTGATCAATGCCCATGAGTTAGGTGCATGCTATTTGTAGTTATTTTCTTACTCATTCTTAGCCATGTCTCAACCCACCAATTTTTGGGCCATCCTTAGCTCTGAGTTACTCCCCTTCTTTGAGGCACTGCATGATTTTATCTCTTTCTTTGAAGATGTCTAACTCACCCACATCCCTTGTAGGGAGAACACTATGGTTGATGCCTTAGTGAAAGTAATTCTATATTATGCAATTTGATTTGATAACATTTTTTTCCCTTTATTTCAAGATCTAGAGCTAGAGTTAGATCTATATTTGGATTTAGATTACGCAACATTTTCACTCTAACCCATAAATTATGCCATCAACTTCTTCTATTGCCCTCCTTATCTAGTAAGTGTAGGCAATGTTTTATTTTATATTTTTAGTTATTTATTTCCTTTCCTTTTGTGTGGTTTTTAGATAATTCATAACACTCCTTGTTCATTCAAACACTAACTTCCTATACCTTAGGGGATTATGTAATCATTTTTCCCATGACCCTACTCCTCCCTATGATTACACATCAACTCATGTGTAGACTACCAACCCTATTTATCCCACTTGGAGATATTCTCCACTCCCTTTGACCTTTCTCACACCATATTCTCATCCTATAGACATCCTCAATTCATCTTGATCCTTTCTCATTCTAGACAAGCTCTTTAAGGACCCCTTAGGGCCCTTTTAGAGGCTTGTTAACCAGCCTAGGTGGACTTTAGGCCCAGGTCATATCTTAGGGAGGAAACCCATGCTCTAGGTTGCATGTTTCCTTCATAAAATCGATGGCCAATGTCATGTCCTAGGAATAATTCATGAAAAAGTACCCTATTTGGGCTCAAATGGCTAAAAAGCTAGTTTTGGGTTGTTTGGTAGATTAGGGTTGAGATATATGCCTTTTCCTCATTCATTTAAGTGTCTTTCTTAATCTCTCTCTTAGATTTGTTTATATGATCTTCTCACTTGATCATCACACTCAAATCTTGGTTGCCTCCTTGAATCACTCTTCGTTCTTTCTTGGTACAATAACTTTCATTGTGACAAGGGATGCCCTACTCTACTATAGGTATTCTTGGTGATTCACATTACTCTCTACAGTGTTCCTAAAGTTTTTGGGTTTCTATTTTCTCTCTCAAGACTCTATTTCACCTTTTTCTTATGCTCCTTAAATTTTCTCTTCCATATATTGGTAACTTCTCCATCACCTCTTCCACAACTTTTGGCTCTTGGTCTAGACTCAACTCACATAAATCTTGATCCTCTTCCTCTCTTACTTCCTAGATTGGATAATTGGTTGGTAAAAATTTTGAACATATCTCTTGAGGTTTACATGAGGTAACTTTGCCGTGAAAATTGAAATGCTTGTTTATTTATGGTAGTATACATGATAGGGTTTAATTTGTTTTAGTGATTTATCTTACTAGGGAATTTTTCTAGGATAGAGTATGAAGTTTATGCATTTGTATGTGGTTGAAAATGATATTCATTTCTTGAAATATCTCTCATCATATGTTATTATTTCATTGGAAACATGTCTCATTACATAGTAGTATCCTATATGCTCTAAACAATCTATACAACTTGCTTAATCAATCTTTCTCTCTTGCTAAAATAGAAATTACATTATTAGAGAATAATAGTGTTGAAAATTAAAGATAACTCAAAATTAGAATAGGTATGTTCTTGAACCCTTGATTGAAAACATATTTATTTCTTAAAATGTGTTTCATTTTTCTTGAAAGTTACTTTGCTTCTAAGTTTATATATCATTTGTTAGTTCCCTTTATTCAGCATTATTATTTCCACAATTTGTATGTAATCAGTTATCTAGAGCTTTACTATGCCTATGTCCACTAGAGATATTTGCATCATTTATGTGCTTTATCATGATATCCCTACCCTAGATTACAAATCTATCTATATCTTAGTGTAATCTAGAAAACTAGATAGCCATTATAGATCTCCCATAGCCCATATAAGCCTTAAGCCTGCTAGCCTCCTAGTGGTTTGTTTAACTACCCTATGTACCCCCTACCAAGTATTGGTGGATTGTGAAAAATAAGATTAATATCTTAATGGAATTGTTTTAGGAGATTTTTGGATAGGTAATAAGTGTAAATAAGGGATAATAATCTTGAAAAACACTAATGGTAAGCCAATGCCTTTCCTGGTGCACCCCTTAGGGCATGCACTTAGATAGATTGACACTTGATAGATTTTTGCAAGATATAAATCATCAATATTTGATAAAATTTTGGAAAAATTATATGTATACATACCCCACTCAAAACTCTTCATGTTTACCTTAGGTATAATAGGTGATGGTGCTTTGAGAAAGAACATAGTAACACACAACACTGAAGCTAAAAAATTGCAATGTTTTAAAGCAAAAAAAATTGAAATTTGCATGACTAAAATGGAAATAACTAAAAATTAAATGTGATGTATACCTTGAATTAACTTTATCACTGGATGGTTGTCTATTATTTTTATTGTTTTGATTGAAGAGGGCATAGAGATTTCTTTTTAAAAACCTAAGAATACAAAACTAAACAGCAAAAATAAACAAATGCAAGAAAGCCAAGATAACTGGTGCTATGTGGATGGATGTACTTGGAAATTTGGCAAGCTTGGGTGACAAGTAATATGTTAGACCAAATGATCAATTCAATTTTTTTGTAAATTAAATTGAGCAACCAAAAAGCTAAGGCTACTAAAGACCAAAAAAATCAAATAAGTAAACCTTAAGTAAGAAAGGCAAACTCACCAAGTCAAACTAAGGATACATTTCAAAAATATGGTAATCAAACATCAATGTAAAAGTAGTAACAATACTTACTTAAACAAAGATGGACAAGCAAAAATGGTAAAACAACATTGATGAGTGAGCATTAGCAATCCTTAATCAATCATCAATGGAAAAAGGTGCATAAAAGGAAAAATAACATTGGTGGGTTATAATAGCAAGCCAACCTCACTCAATAATGGAAAAAGTACATGAAAGTAGAAATGGACTCTTATGCCTAAAAAAAGGGTGGTATAATAATGAAAAATGGTAAAATAAATCAAGGTAAATCTAGAAGTGTATATCCATGGTGTAAATAAAGTAATCCATAGTTGTTCAAACACGTTATTTTACTCTAAGGATAGATAAAATTGAAACAAAGTAGTGATAGCATATTTTTAAGATGTGAATAAGGAAATAGAGAAGAGGGAAAATAGCTTTGAAATCACAATTTTCCTATCAAGGGGGGAAATGAAATGGGTGGAGGGGAGAATGAAGGAAAAACCAAAGTAGAAAAACTCTTCATCGAAGTCAAGACATTCAAATTAGGTTTATCAAAATAAGAGGAATTTGGACCTGAAAGACTCTGAAAAGCTTCTCTTAGCCACACAAGTCTTAGGTCAATAAATGAAGTATGTATATCATCCCATTAAGGCTATATACATGAAAATTAAAATGGACCTACCTTCCCCCAACATGTTCGCCATTACTCAAGACCCTTTATAAAGCCATTGGTCTACTAAAAAGATTGGGCACTTGCATGAGAAAGTAGGTAGCACCATAGAGTTTATTTAATTCTCCTATTCCAATCTACTAACCTATTGCACCCTAATAGACCTTATCTCTATTATGAGTCCAAATTTAGAGTTTAAGCTTCAATTTGAGATAATATATATGCTTCTAATCATGTCTTTTTGTGTGATTTTAACTTTTGAAATTTGTATGTTACCTTTTGTATATCATTGCCTTTTTGTTTCAAATTATTTAGATTTTAAATTTCTTTATGGATTTTTCTATTCCTCCTCCATATGGATTTGGAAAACCAAACATGGGTGCTAAAGATGAATTTCATTTGAATACATGGGACTTGGTTACTAAGAGAGAGAACTTAGAGAGGATGATGTATAAGAATCTCATAAATATATGTAAACTAAAAAAATTATCTTGAATTCAACCTTATTTTATCCAATGTGGAGGGAAAGGATAGGAAATCAAGAGGAATGAAACATAAAACAATTTTAATTACTTCAAATTAAAAATATATATGACAAAGGGTGGAAAAGGGATACAATGATATAAAAGTGTGATTCTATATCATAATAATGATGTAAATTTAGGACAACATTATAACATATCTTTGTTATGCATATTTCATCTATCAAAAGTAAGTAAGAGATAAAGCTAAGAACAAAATATCTAAAACCCATGACCATTGTAAAACACATTCTAAAAAAGGAATGAAAAGATGGTGATTTTATGAGGAAGGCTAGGTCTTATCCATGGCCTTGCACTATAACTCACAAAATAGAAACCCATAAGGGTGTGCAAAGCATGTAAAATATAAATGGGATAATAAAAATATGGTATTTGTGAGGAAAGCTAGGTCCTATCCATGGTCTTACATTGAAAATCACAAAAATACAAACCCAAGAAGGTGAAAAAAAGTGTGTAAAAAGTATGAAAATAAAGAGGATAAAATTACATCATGAGGAATATTGGGTCATATCCATGGTTTTATAATGTAACTCCTGAGAAAAGGGCAACCAAAAGACCCAAAAAGGAAGGACTAAGGTTTGTGAAAATAAATAACTGTTGCCAAGGGTGAGACCCATGTATGTAACCTATAAATAGTGTTGGATAGATAGAATATAAAAGTCATGAAAATAAGGGAATTATTTAAGAAAAATACTTTTTGAGGAATTACACATTGGTGGGCTATTTGAAAATATGATCTTTATTGGTTTGAAGGTAGTAGGTACTTAGACCAATAATATCTTTGACTAAATAAGGTCCCCACTATTTTTGGGTGTATTTACCTTCTTTTTCATGAGTGTATTCTAATTTAAGGACAAGATCAAAAATATTAAATGTGTGGACTTTAACTCATTTTTTATGATGTTTGGTAATACAAGCCTTGTATTAGTGGTTATGTTGCAAACCAAAAAGATGGTGGACTTTAACTCATTTTTTATGATGTTTGGTAATACAAGCCTTGTATTAGTGGTTATGTTGCAAACCAAAAAGATGGTGCTCATCAAGAAGATTGAGAACATGAAGGCAAGATTCATGTAATTATTCATCAGGTATGATACCATGAAGAGATATATAGATAGATGGAAGCTCAAATTCTAATGGAAGGACCAACTCAAAAACATAGACTAAAAAGTATGGCATTGCCCAAGTGGTAGTACATATGCTAGTCTTATAGGCCCAAAGAGTAGGATATAAGTGAAGGTGCCAATCTATGTGGGTTTCATGAATTATCTTTTGGAGAATTTTATTAAGAATTTTTTTGGTGGCTTCAACTTGGTCATTACATTTTGGATGATAGGGTGTGGAAAATTTTCGATTTATTATAGATTTAGCATAGAGATATTCAACATCATTATTTTTAAAATTACCACCATTATCTGAAATGATAGTATGAGAGATACCAAAGTGGAAAATGATTTGATTAAGGATGAATTTGGAGATGGTGGTACTGGTGAAATTAGTAAGGGGCATAGCCTCAACCAATTTGGTAAAATAATTTGTAGCTGTGATTATAAATACATGCTCATCTTGAGATCGAGGTAATTTTTTGATGAGATCTAATCCTCACATGGAGAATAACTAGGGAGATTTTATGGTTCTAAGCTTGACTAGACGTGAATGAATTATATCATCATGAATTTTTCAAGGATTACACTTTTTAACAAATTATATGGCATAATTTTCAAGATTAGGCTAAAATTATCCCATACATAGGCATTTGTAGGCTATAACATGTCTGCTATAATGGCCACCAGAAATGCCCCATGTGCTTGTTCAAGGAGGGGAGGAACCTCATCTTACATAACATAATAGAGAAATGCACCTTAAATATTATGATAGCATAGGATGTTATATCAAAATACATACTTAAAATCTTGTTTATGAATTCAAATATTTTCACATGAGTCTAAGTTAGGAGGATAAGTTTGATGTTCCAAAAATTTAATGATGCCTATTTACCATGGGATTTGTCAAATGGTGACAACCTTGATGTGGTAGATAAAATAATCATGTAGTTAAATAGAGGATGGATATTTTATTATTTAGATAATAAAAGTGGGATTTAAAATAACTTGGTACAAATGAAAAAGAGATGCTAAAGAAGTGTGGGAATCAACAATAGAGTTTTGATGTTGAGGGATAGACTCAATAGTGAAAGAGATGAAATATTTGGCAAGAGTAGTTGTAGTTTGATGATAAGAAATGATATTATTGATTTTTCATTGGTAATCACCATTTAATTGGTGGTAAATGAGATGATAATCACCTAATACATGTAGATATTGGATATCTAAATCAAGAGTAGCTTTCATGCCTAAGATTAGAGCTTCATACTCTACCATATTGTTAGTGATGTCAAATGTTAAGAAGAAAGCTAAAGGGATGATTTTTCCAATAGGTTTGGTAAGAATTCAACCTAACGTAGCTCCTTGAAGGCATTTAACACCATCAAATTTAAGGGTTCAATTATCCTCATGTAAATTGACATTAATTTCAGGAAGTTATTTAATGACTACTTTTAGTTTAGTAGTATCAGGGAGGATAGCTGATTCATCAATATTATTTGATTTAAGATCAATATTAAAGTAATAAAAGTAATCTTTAAGATATATGGAATTATTAAGACCTTTAATTTAGATAATATTATCATTGGTAAGATTATATTGAAGGTGATAAATAACATGCATAAGAGCTGTGACAAGTTGATAAGCTATGATTATCTTTTCATAGCATTTTGAGTAATAATTTAGAGATCAAATTCCATAAGGAAGACCATCCATTTTCAAAATCAATCTCCAAGAAGAAAGGCTTTGGATAAGAAGTGATGAATGGGATTAGAATTAATGATGACATAAGTGGTTTCGTAAAGCATGTAATGCTAAAGTTTTTCAATTGTAAAATATATGGTGAAGTAGTCATGTTTGACTTTTGTGTATTATTTCTCATAATCAATGAGGCCTCAGCTAATACTAGATGACATACTCTCTTTAAGTATCATGTTGTTTGGGAATAATTACCCTAATTGATATGGGTGTGAAAGAGGTATATAGGATCAAAGGGAGATCATTTGAAGGTATACAAAGCATAAGTGGGTGAAGCAATGATTATTTCATGTTATCAAAGGATTTTTTATAAGGATATATCCATTCTAAAACATTACATTTCTTAAGAAAATAATTGATGGAGTAAATATGGTAATCCATTTTGGGGATGAATCATCTAATTTCCCCAGGTTTATTGAAATAAATGTGAATGTTGATAATAGAATGAGGGATGGGCATGTTAATGATATCACTAATTTTAGCAGGGTTAACATTGATGTCGTGGAGAGACCAATAATATTAATAGTTTTCCAAATGTGACATCAAAGAAACATTTTTGAGGATTTAGTCTAACTTTATATTTAAGAATATGGTCAAAGATGATGGAAAGATCATAAATATGAGTCTTACAAATTTTATACTTAGAAATGAGTACATACACATAGGTTTCTATAATTTTATGGATAATATCATGAAAGATATGAGTCATTGTGAATTGATAAGTAGCCCCATAATTTTTGAGTTTGAAGGGTATTTTAACATAGAAATATGGGCCCCATTCTATGGTGAAAGTTTTCTTATGTTGGTCCCTAGGGGTGATGTGAATTTGGTTATAGCCTGAGAATCCATCTATAATAGATGACATTTTATATCTAGTTGTGGAATCAACAATGACATCTATTAAAGGGAGAGGGAGATTATCATTGGGACAAGTAAGATTAATATTGCATAAATAAATGCAAATGAAAATGACCATAGTGACCTTTTTCCAAATGAGAACTATGTTATAAACCCATTTAGATTAGTCCATTGGTTTTATAAACTTAGCATTAAGAAGTTTGATAATTTATTTGTGACATAAGGTGGAAACCTTGGGTGGAAATTTTTGTTGGTTTTGACATATAGGTTTGGCATTGGGATTAAGTGATGATATTGTGCACCATAATGCTAGGGTCAATACTAGGCATGTCCTTACAATACCAAGTAAAGATCTCATGCTATTTATCAAAAAACAAGCTAAATTTATCATGTTCAATAGTTTAGAGTTCATGAGAAACTTTAATTGGTTGAGGGCATGATAGGGTACCATATTCAATACAAGCAGTTTATTTTATAAGTATAGTATTGTCATCTTTAAAATGATACAATGCATTAGGTAAAGAATAAATACAATTATATTTAGGATCAATGCTAGCGATGAAGTTGTTGAAAAAATTCCCTAGTTTGTGATGTTGTCGAGGAAATTGAGATTTTTAGGAATGAAGTATTTAAAGAATAGCTTCATCACTAGGAAAAGTGGGAAGAGGACCATAATAATTAACATCTACTTTGAGATTAATAATTTTATTACCATGGTGATCATATTTAGAATGTATGTGATGTACATCTATGGCCTTGGCATATAATGTAATCTTAGGAGTAGGAAAAGTAGATGGATCAAATGGGATTGGTGTGTCATTAATTTATTTGATAGGGGTGGAATCAGATAGAATGATGTGATATGTAGGTGGTAAATAATATGTAAGAATATTTGGAGGTTTAGAAGGCATTATTTTTTCTACCACCCAAGGAGTATCAAAAAGTGGATATTTAATAGGAGGCATGTGACCTTCGAGATCTAATTCATGATCCATGAAAATGGCATGAACATCCTAATTAAAAGCATGTATTTGAGTTAAGTTTTTTTGATAAATTTTAACATCCAAGTCTTAATATTAAGCTTAGGTCATGATTTAGTTATCATCATAGGTTGGAGAAATGTTACATGCTTAAGATTCAAGGGGAGTTTTATAAGGTGAAATTCTAATGTTATTGAACTTTCATAGAGACATGATGAGAGAGTATTGGAATAATTTGGCCACTCCATATTCATTGTATGTGAAGGCATATTTTGGTAAAGAAGGTTCTTAAGCATTGTATGGAGGGGTGAAATCAATGATATCATCAATGAGAGGAATAGTTTGATCATGAGGTATAAAGAAGGAAAAATCTACTCTGAGATATAAGGATGTATCTTGGTAGTGTTACAAGTGTGTTTCAAGTCATTAGGTTCATCATCATCATATAAATAAACAAGAGTGACTTATAAGTCAAAATTGATGTTGATGAACTCAGGTAGGGGATCACTCTTGATGGTAAGAATGATAGGGATGTGATATTGAGATTTTGGATTAGGATGTTGAATACTCCAAGGGTTGGGATCAGCTTCATGCTTATACCATTTTACTTTATGTAATAATTTAATGCATTAGATACCATAATAAGTGATGGCCCTCATTTAATGAGTCAATAGGTAATCAAGGAGTATGTTATAAGATAAATTAAAATCAAGGATCATAAGTTTAGTTTGAACAATTTTAGGTTTGATTTTTAGGGGAAGCCAAATACAACCAAGTGGCTTTTGAATAGTTTTATCAAATCCATGAAAGGTAAGGTGGGTTTTCTTGAGATGATCCTTGTTATAAAAATGTTATTAGATAATACAAAAATATGTCACATTAATATCATACCATTCATTAAATAAAACTTTATGGATAAGGGTAGTATTAATGGATACTTTAATGAATAGTGGTAGATCATCGATGCAAAAAAGGATTTCATCATTGATCATGTCCTCTTCAATAAATTCAATAAAAATCTTAGAATAAGGATAAATAGTTTCAATGGTATGTATGTTGCTAGGTTGATAATCCATATGGGGTGGTTATTCATATATAGGAGATGGTTATTCGATTTCTTGTAATTATTGTATAAGGAAATTGTAATGATAAGGGGAAGTACAAATTAACTCCATAAGTGGAATATTGTAAGGCATAGAGTTAAGTTCTTTGAGAAAGTTCTAATGAGATTTAGAAGAACTGATTCAAGGTTTAGAAGGTAAGGTATATTTTTAAGGAATGTAAGTGGTTGGGGGTTTGAAAGAAGGAGGTGGTTCCTTAGGGGATTATAAATCTAAATGAGTGGTTGTATTATCTTTGAGATGTTGTTCCTCCAAATATGGTTTCTTAGGTTTTGTGATAGGATCTTTGTGATCTAGTTTTCAATAATAATTGACCTTATCTACATTAACATATTGATAACTATTGTAATATTGGTCATAATCAACTTCAATAACACAAACATCCTTGGTATTTTATTGATTATTATATGTGGGAAAAGATTTTTGGTTATTAGAAGAAGAATCTTTAGAAGCTTGTAAAGAGGTTGGTACAGATTTATATAAGATCAACACATGTTACATAGAACAAATAAATTAAAACATAATATATTATTTGTTCATAATGAATAATAAATAATATGATAGTTTATAATTAAATAGGAAAAATCTTTCTTATAATTAAGGATATCATATCTCCTTAAATATCACAACTAATAACCACCCAAATCCCTCATAAACTCACAAATACTAATAATTTATATATTATTGTTATGTATAATAATAATATATTAACAATACTCTAACAACCAATTAATATTTACCTCTTGGTAGATACATAAAACTAACACCATGTGAATACTATCCTCAACATTCACCCCCCTAGTGTGAACATGGGGAGAATGTATCCCTATACTATAACTGACCCATACTCAAGATCCTTCATGAAGGTTTTCCATGAATACAAATAGTTTTCCAGTGGGTAACCACCAACCAAACTATAGGAATGTTTCATTTGTTCTTATTTTATAAATCACACAATAAATAAAAACATACACACAACACATAGAATAAATAAATCAAAACACTATATTATTTTTTCATACTTAATAATAAACAATATGAGAGTTTACAATTAAATAGGAAACCTCTTTATTATAATTAAGGAGATCATATCTACTAAAATATCTCAACTAATAACCCCCCAAATATCTCATAAACTCACAAATACTAATAATTTATATATTATCATTATGTATAACAATAATATATTAACAATATTATAATAACCAATTGTTATTTACCTCTCAGTAAATACATAAAACTAACACAACATGAATACTATCCTCAATATCTTGTCATTTTTGATAAGTGGTTTTGTACTTTTTAAAATGAAGGTTAATCATGGATTCGTGATTAAATGAATCACCAAGCATGTAGGAGACATAAAATTTAGTAATCCCGCTACAAGATTCATGAGAATGACCAATGTTATAGTGGAAGCAATAAAATTGATTAGGGTCATACCATTTTGGAGGATTATTAGGATAATTAAAAGGTTTAGAGGGTGGTAAGAATTGTTTCATTTGTTACACAGTGAGTGGTATGTGAGAAGATGAGGGAGTGTCAGATTTAGTAAATCTTGGTTTGGTTTGAGGAGTATTGTTACTGATGTCATTATTAAAAGTTTGAAAATATCCTTTCAGGAGTTTAGTATTAGGTTCAAATTTCTTTATGAGAAAGGCTTGATGTTTATCTTGTTTAAGAGCTTTGTTAAGTGTTTGGGGATAATTTTTTTGAACCTTATGTTAAATTGAAGGAGTTAAAGTAGTTATAAAGATTTTAAGCAAATTGTCATCAATCATGTTATGGTCATCTTTATGAGCCAAATATTTCCATCATTTGATAAAATCATGAGCTGATTTGATGGGAGATTGTTTAGCATTGATGAAGTGGCTAAGATAATTTTTTGGAAGATCATTATGTTGAAACTCTTTAACTAAAGGATTGACTAAATCCTAAAATTTATAATGAGATGTTTGGGAAGTTGGTTGTACCATTCTAATACATTGCTAATGAAGGTTTTAACTATAAGTTTAGTTATGGATAAAGTATTAGTTTGGATTCACTTTTTGTAAATATTTCCAAAGGCTTTGAGAAAGGATGCAAGGTCTTTAGTCCCATTATACTTGATAGTTGGAGATATAAAACCAATATCAATGGACATGATGAAAGAAGCCAAAGGCTCATTATGGATATTTTGAATCATTTTATTATTCATGATATGTTAAGGAATAACATTTCTTGAGGAATATCTAAGAGGTGGAGGAATAAAATTTGGATTAGCTTGAGGATTGATAGATAGAGGTTAATTAGCCATATTGATCAAATGATGTTGTAGTTGCATCATTTGAGAGGTATTATAATTTTGCATTATGTTCATTTTTTGTATGAATTGTGCAAGAATTCGAGTCATATAAATTTATGGGTTGGTTTTTCTAGGATAAATCCCCAAATAGGTATTAGGGTGAGGGTTATTATAATATGGATTATTAGTAGGATTTTTGAATATAATTATGTCAATTACTCCCACATTATATTAAAAGGGTTGAATGTGAGAATTGTATTGATAAGTATAGAAAGGATTAGATTCACCTAAATTGTCTTGGGGTGTGATTTGAACCATGTTATAATATATAGATGAAATAAGGGAAGAGGTAATCCAAGATTAATGGTTATCTTGGGAGGAAAAGAGAGGGAGAAATGAACATCCCATATAGTATCTAAATTGAATTATGTTGTCCAAGAAGTTTCTGATATGGGAATTCATGATGACTGAAGAAAAATGAATAAAATGATAAGGAAGGGAAAATAAAGAACTAAGTCAGATAAATAGGATAATAGTAAGAGTATAGAGTCAACTAGGTTGACCTATTACTACAAACTATGAAAAATAGAGTTTGATAAGGATACAGGGTTGACTGGGTTGACCTAGTACTAAAAATTGGGAAAAATAGAGATTTATAAGGATACATGGTCAACGAGGTTGACCTTGTATTATAAATTGATTGGTAAAAAGAGATACAAATCTGACTAGGTCGACTTAACACTACAAGTAGGAAGGAAAATGATTTGTAAGAGACTATGTTGAACAGATCAATAGTGTATTAAAAATAGTGAAATATTTTATAATGTACTTTGAAAAAAGAAATAAAAGGAAGCACACAAGTAATTGGGTTAATGAGAATAATCCAATTGAGGTACATAACTTGAAACCTTATAGCAACACTGGAAAATGCAAGTTTTTATAGTACAACATACAATGAGCAAAGAACAACCAATCAATTGAAAAGAAAATGTTAAGTGGTCATCTTGAATATTTTTAGATCATTATAGATTGTGAATTTAAGTGTGATAGGGATGTTGGATGAAAGTATGGAACTAAAATTAAATCTATGGATGGTTTTAGGATGTTTAGGCTAAAAGGGATATGTGTTGGCAATGGTACTGGCTTGGTATTGGGGCGTACCCCCTCAATTCACAATCCCACAATGATAGGGGTGTCAAGTGCTTTACTAATATATACCATTAACCACATGTTTATAAATGGATAGAAAACCAAGTTGGTTTCCCTCTTGGTGATTAAATCCAAGTAGGTAAGCCTTGGGTAGACAAATTTTTAAATGCATTTTGATATTATGTGATTTGGTAGTGTGTGAAAAAAAATAAAAATAGTGAAACTAAATGGTATATTGAAAAAACACTTAATTAAACTATGTGATATACTCTGATAATGTAAATAATTGAAAGTGAAAGTGTGAACTAATTACTAACATATAGTTAGTAATTCCAAAATTAAGCATAATATAGAGTCAATTTAGATGATAGTGTATGAAAACATTACTAGATAGAGTTGATAGTATCACTACTATACCACAAAAGCTAAAGTCCTTAAAAACTAAGAGGACTAGGTTGACCTAGTCTTTTAGATATAAGATAGAATATAGAAATAAGATGACCAGGTCGACCTATTTTATTATATGATTACAATTTTAAAGACTACAAAATTTATAAAATAGAATTATAAGGAAGAACTAAAATTAAAGACATATATATATATATATATATATATATATAGAGAGAGAGAGAGAGAGGAACCTTGGTGGGTTTGAAGATGATAAGGACTATGAGATTTATATTAAAGTGCCTTGAATACTACTTGTAAATTATGCCAATTATGTATATATATATATATATATATATATATATATATATATAGAGAGAGAGAGAGAGAGAGAGAGAGAGTAACCTTGGTGGGTTTGAAGATGATAAGGACTATGAGATTTATATTAAAGTGCCTTGAATACTACTTGTAAATTATGCCAATTATGTCAATTGGGTTGACCTAGTTCTATATTTCCCTATTTTTTGAAGCATGTTAAGATGACTATACTAGCTTGGTCAACCTAGTATGTTATTTGGAACCTATCTAGAATACTATGTCAACCTGTTTGACCTAGTTTTTTGTTTTGGATCTAAATAATATTGCTATGGTGACCTATTTTATCTAGTGACCTATATTTGATAAATAGTTGCATATAAAAATAGAGTCATTTTGATGTGACTATGTGTTAAACCTTCACATAGAAGTTAGAAACTATATCAATCTTATCGACCTAGTATCACAAATATATAAAAATAATAAATAAAATGATATAAATTAAAAACATGAAATAAAAACCTACAAGGGTTAGGTTCACATTGAGTTCACTAGAATGTATGCAATCATAAATGCATCAGATCTATAAATTAATCATATCTTGGAAAAGATAGATCTTACTTACACTTCTAATTGGGGATACATTAGATAATTAGGAACATAACTGATATGTATATATACTATACCTAATTAAGGGATCTCTTATCATAATAAGATCACTAAGGAAGGTTTCAAAGCCTCTAATCAAGCAAAATTATGTAATAACCCTAACTAAGTCCTATGTTTTCATATTCACTATACTAATATCAAGTAAAAGCAAAGTAATCTAATCTAGTACTTACCAAATATTATGGCACAATATGGGGGTTAGTAATCAAATGAAAATAAACATGCATAAGAGAATCCTAATTAATCTATGTATATGTAAGACCATAATGCATGGAGAAGAAGAGTAATATTATTCAAAATCCATTACTTATGATACTTATATCTACTATAGAGAGGAGCAAAGCTAGATATACTTACATAAAAGATGAACCCATCAAGACTCAATCTCTTCCTTGGCCAAATGGGATTCATAAAAGGTTATTATGGTTTTTAGAAATGACTAAGATTCTCCAAAAATAAACCCTAATCTAAGACTCCTCAAGTATAATGGTGGAAGATCATATTGTAAAAAAGCATAAATGAATAATAAATATTGATGTCTCTCTAATAATGATTAAATGGATATGTTTATATAGTTGTATATAACCCTAAACCTTTCCAAAAGTTTTATTTGATAAGGTCAACCTATTTGACCTACTATCATTATTGATAAAAACTCACTAGGTCATGGGCTAGGTTAGCCAAGAACCAACCTAGACCCTAAATGAGTTTCACCAATAATATTAGAAGGTCGACCTAGCCATATAAACTATTGAAAGGGGTTTTAAGTTAGGAAAAGGGGTACTAAAGGTGGTAGATGATTAGAGTGTGGAAAAGAGTATTAATAGATTAGGTTAATGGTTTTAGGAGCTAGTTGGATTGGTAATAAGTGGCAATAAGGGACAATAATCCTACAAAGCACCAATGGTCTACCCACACCTTTCTCAGTGCACCCCTTAGAATGTGCACTTAGAGAGATTGAGACTTGATAGGTTATTGCAAGATAGAAAGCATCAGTATTTGATAAAATATTGAAAATATTGTGTATACACTATCCACTAGATGGAAAATAGATACAAAAAAACTATTCAAATGATGAACAAGTTGAGCAAACTCAAGGTTATTAATCCCTATTATTACCTACTTATGCATACTACTGTTTATAACTTCTCTAATCCTTGATTTCAAATATTTTCAATCCCAAGAAAACTCAAGGCATTAAATACCATTATCATTATAGCATTCACTTGCAATTGCACCAAGCACTAGGTGGGACATTTACATTGAGATTGACCCCTCCTCATAGTATTGGTATGTAGGCAACTCTCTTCACATTGGGGCATTGAGGATGTCCAACCTATTCTAGTAATGAACACACATTTTTAGATCATGTCATACTTGCAAGGAGGATTAAGGTTTCCATACTAAATTAGATATTCTAGGCATAATACATAGTTTAAGATTTCATGTGCATAAGAATAGAACCCAAAAACATAGGACTAGGTGATTATAAAATAGAAATAGTATTTTAAATAACACACTAAAGCTACATGTTACTAATTTTTAGGTGGGGAGCTATTGTCTAGTGAAGAATTTGACTCAAGGACCCTATTAATGACATTCAGACCTATGAGTAACCTAATTTTTAGTACCCAGATCTTCCACGACATTTATTTTCTATGTAACTCTCTATTTGCACATATTTATTACTATTTTATAAATTCAAAATAACTCAAAATCTATGACAAATTAGTGGTTATTTATTACATATTATTTCATTGATTTAGACAACTTAGCGCTTTAATCTAACTTAGGATTTACATAGGTCAAACCCTAAAAGGTTAAAATAGCATGCATATACATAGTAATCCCTCCTATAAGGATTTTATTTATTTTTTAATTTATAGGGAGAGAAAACCCCTAAATTAATTATCAATGCCAAAGGAGAATGCAAGGGTATTAAAAGAGATAAATTATTTGAACCATAGAAGACTATTTCTCTTTAGGTGATCAAGTTTTTTACTTGTATAGCCAGCTAGGAACTCTATTTATATACTCCATTAGGATGATCAATTATTTTATATATAATATAAACAAATGTAAATAAACTATAAACCTACCTCAATTCTTATATGACATAATTTATATTATGACATAGAAATATGTGTAATGGGTGGAATATCTTGGAAAATATTACCTAATTCTTCTCATCGTCCAACATCATTTCTTAAATAATCTTAATGGAGAGGTTAGTAAAGAGTTTGTGGAAGGTAAGCACAATAAAAATAAGATAAATATCCTTTTTTCAACACCTAAGGTCAAACAAAGATAACTAGGTTCTACTTCTACTCCTAGTTATATTACCAAAATAAAAAGGGTCATTGAGTACACTCTAATGCCAACCAAACAAAAAAAGCTAATAAATTACATACCTTGGGAGCCACCACCACTGAAACTCTATATCTTGGTGTTCAAATAGTAATGGAGGATATAGTAGTAGTGGAACTCTTTGAAATAAATCAACCTATTAAATAATCATCTAATATAGTGCCTCTTTAGAGAAACACAATAAGAAGGATTTATATAACATAATATAGACTTTTGCTTAAGAAAAATAATAGACTAATTAAAATTATCCTTAAAAAATATGATTCATAATAAGAATAAGATGAATTAGAAAATCAATAGGCTACTATAATAAGTATTGGTAACCTACATCAAAAATATATAGCAACTATTTTGGAAGATCAGGCTGTTACAGAGATTTTAGGTAACCTATACAAAGAGGAGCCTCCTAAAATTACCACTAAAGAAACATCTATTTATGAGGAGATCCAAATAAATAAATAATTATAATACATGAACGAATAACCTTCCAACATTGAATAACTTGTAGAGGAGATATTAGAAATACCTATTCAACCATCCTCTTCATCAATATCAACCTTAGACAAATGAAAAACACTAGTGATTGAAAAAGAAGAGCCACATCTTGATATTCATAATAAATAACAAAAAATGTAGCATGCAATGACACTTTCAAGGGTTGAAGCAACCATAAGGTAATAACAAGAAGATATTTCCTTCCTAAAATAACTACTCAAAAGTAATTAAGAAAACATTATTTCTTTGTATCATGAAGTACATAAGGTTAAAACTCATATTCATTAAAAATATGTTAGAATTTATCAAATTGAACATGATGTAGAGGAAACTAGATTAATCATTCCAATCATTATAGTTAAATAAATTATGTACAAGCTAATTTTATTTATATTGAGTTATGGTTGCATGGTAAAACAAATGCAGATATTAGAAGTAGGTTATAGAAGAAAACAAAAATAAAATGAAAGAATAACTTCAAGAGGTCAAAGTACAAAAATAAGAGGTTAACTCTAGGGTATAATTAACTTGTCAAATTGGAGATAAATAACATGTATGTAGGAGTCCTTCTTGTGTATATACACTCTTTTTCCAAGCATAATTTTATATATGGTAGTTATTAAGGGTGTTTTATGGATTGCCCCATGATCTTGAATCTGAAAAATATTTTCTAACAGCTTATTTTTTTTATCCCCCTTGAGAAAAAATATTTTATGTGAGGTATTATTACATAAGTATTTTTTTAGTCATAAAATTTTATTCATGCTCAATTTATATATAGGGTAAGTTCAAATCAAGGATTTAATACCATTCAAAAACAACTTTCTTGGGATGACATAAACACAAAATATATGAACCAATATGGAGCCATATGGATGATAATGAGGTATGAATATCCAAATATAGTTTTCCTAGTTACACATTTCAATTATTGGTCACATATACCAAGGTTAAAGGACCACTACTTAATAACCTTGTTACAAAGTGATGATGATTTTGATAGGCACATCTAAGGATATTTTGATTTTACCTACTAAATGTTTATGAAATTGTGGGATATATTAAATATTAATAGTAAAATAAGATAAATCATTTCTCCAAATAATTTCAAGAGGTATCTTAGGAGAAATAATAGTGTTTTAAAAATGATCGTGCATGGATAGGTATGAGATATATACCCACACTATTACTTGTGTTAATTCCCATATGGAAAACTATATCTAGGGATCCATATGATATTTTTAAATATGTAAAAATAGAGTTATAAATAATAAAGTTCATGCTAGTGAGAGATAACTTACATGGTTGTATTTCAACATAAATTATGACATAATCCAAGTTTTAGAAAGGATGCTTCTGAACAAAGAATAGAAAAATTGGTAGATTTTAGGAAGTCCTGAAAGACCTTAAGTTTGGGAGAGGTGATGAGGCCTAAATATTCCTCATTATATCCTAAAAATAGCCTTTTTCCATCCATCCATCACCCAACATTGTATTTTTATGTTGATGTTAGAACTAATAGTTGGTTTAAGAATATAAAATGAGATATTTATCTTAGTTATCCTTTGAAAGTCATTTTTAACCATTATTTAAATGAATTTATAACAAAAACATGGGAAAATATGTGAATTTGTATTTCCATGTATTAAAATCAAATGAATATGGTATGACCACGTGAATGTCTATTGAGAATTAAATTTTTAAGACATTTTCAAAGTTATCTTAGGGTCAAAGTATAATATTGTGTCCCACTAGGTGACCCAAAAATATTTAAAAAAATTAATCAAAAATAAATCCTAAAAAATAATTAATAATTTTTCAAAAGAATGAAAAAATGTAATTGCACTATATATTTGTATATATAATCTAAAACACATTTGTTTGATAAATATGAATGACCCAAAATCAATATACTTTCAAGAGAAATTGGAAGTGTATGTAGGCTCTTTATAGCAAAAAATAAGATACACTATTATGCTTTGACCCCTACTAAGAGATCCATCATGTCATATCTTTAGAGTTCATCATGACTAGATTCTGAGGTTGTCAAAACTAGCTCTAAGGGTCATTATAACTAACTCTAGAGGTCATCAGGATAACATTAGTTGAACTTTAGAGATCCATAAAATATGGTTTGGGAAATTTTGTATACATTATAAATATAGGTGTTCCTAAAAATAGTAGTTTCTATAAATAGAAACGGTACTTGTAGACCTCTCAATATATCTACAGGTACTCTAGTTCTATTAGAGAATGAAGAGAAAAATCTTTATTATCAAATATTTTAACTAACTCTTAGCAAGAAAATTGTGGATATTTAAAGATATAGCATCTACCACTATTTTCTCCTTACAAAGTGGAATAGTCATTAGTTTGAAATGATAGATCTTGGTTAAATTTTTTATATTGTTAAGTCCTATTTCAAAATTTATTGTAATGAAAATGTAACATTCTAGTTAGAAAAATATGAGTTTATCTTGAGATAATTATTGTAGTATAATAATGTGATTGTATTCAAATTTTAGTAACTTAGTTTTCACATCAATGATAATTATAATTTGGACATTTGGAGAATTTCATAACTATTTTCATCCCCATTTCAAGGAGGAGCAAGGTCCCACTCATTCCAAGTAAGAAGGACTGATTTGGTATTTATAAATTAATTATTTATTTCAAGTGTGTTTCTAGTGTTATATGTTGAAAATATTATTCAAGACAATATTATTTCTTAACCTACATGTGTATGTGTGTTTTAAATTATTATTATTTTTATAAATTGCTTTCAATATTCATTTTTAATTTCCAAATTTTATTACTTCTAGCATTTGATTTGATTTAGTTAAACTTCAAAATTCTAGTAATTTATGTTTCAATCAAGAGTGATTTTTATTTCAAGTATTCAGATTAAAAGTGTGATTTTAATTACAAGAAATTTTTAATTTATAAAAGTGTGATTTACTTTCAAGTAAATTATATTAATGTTTGATTTGATTTTAGTAGTTTTAATTCCAAGAATTTAAGTTATTTTTTCAAGAAATTTATTTCCTTGCTAAATATTGTTAGCCAAATGTTTTCATACCCTATTGTACACAACCTTTTCACACTAATAAAATTGATATGACATAATTATTCTTCTATCAATAGTTATTTTCAAATATTAACCATTAAAAATATGGAAATGATAACCATGATTCATAGTTTTTATTTCATAAAAAATAAAATAAAACCTCTATCTCAAGGGTTTTTAAAGATAAATATTAATTGGTTTTTAATTTCAATGACATTCTTTATAATCCTTTGAATCATGAGTTAATGTTTCACCCTTTTCCTCTAAACCGTATTGCTATAACTTTTTAACTATTTAATGGAAAATGAAATCATTCACATCACATTATAGAAACTTGTACTTATTACTTATTTTTTTCTCATGAAAAAATATTATTAACTAATATATTAAATCTAAGCTAAAAGGGTCATGTTATTGATTATTTTTATTCCATTCCATGTGGATTTATTGATTATTTAACAACCCTTATGGATGATGCTTTGGGTCACTTTCAAACTAGTATAAGCATGAAAGTTACATTTTTAAAATTAACTAATATTAGGTAAGGAATCAATGAATATATCAATTATTGGGTGCTTATATATAATAAAATGGTTACTAAATTGACTTTTGAGCCACCAAATAGTAAACTCTAATTATATTGTTTTATTATTGATAAATGGTTTTGAAAGGGACCATACGCAATACAAAAAGGCTCAAAATCTAAATAGAATAGAGGAGAATTCAAAAAGGAAAGTTGGCCAACACCCAAACAAGAAAAAATAAGAAAGACAAATAATATTTAGAAACATGATGGAAAACAACACCAAACCTGCAAACAACAACTACATCACATCATAACAAAAAGGAAAAATTCACTTACTAAATTTACTGAAACTATTCTTGAGCCCTTCAAAAGCATTAAGAAGATTCAAGGTGATTTTTTTAGAATGGTATATCATGTCAATTTTGGTAAGGTCATTATTTTTCTTAGTGTCACGCTTCCATAATCTTGGATGCAAGTTGTTGAGGGTATAAGATTGCCTACTTAGAACTATAGAAACTCCAAAATGACCTATTGTATGGCCAAACGGTCATAATGCCTACCTTTACCATGATTTATAGTGTCCTATATGGATTTTAATATTTTTTAAATGTCTTCAATCTTTGTCCTAGAAAGGGAGAGATTTTCCACCTACTTTTTACCCTTATCAACATTCTTTTTGAGATATATAAAATCCTTTTTAAGAACCTTGGTCCTATCCTCTAGATGTATAAATTTGGCTTTGATATTAAGTTACTTTGGATGAGAAGGATCAAAACCCCCATTAGCATGCCTGATATCAAGGGGACTCTCATCAATGTCAATTTCCTTTCCCTTAACTAAACTAGGAAATAAAGCCTTGCCTTTATCACTGCTTCTAAGAACCCTCTTTGGTGGAGGAGGAGGTGAGGCAATATAATTGGGATTCTTGGTCTTAACCATCCTATAGGCATAAATTTTAGGTGGAAAAGGGAGAAGAATAGGGTGAGCTATAATTTTATCTAAGATAATATGATATTGTTGATACAAAATAAGGATAACCCCTTCATGAAAAAGAAGGGAATGTTTTTGAAACTAAAAATATAGAATAGAGGCTTCCATGGAATGCAAAATATAATAGGGAGATTAACCCTAGGACCCATTTTGAAGTGGTTCAAAAGAACAAGATGGTGAAGAGGTAGAGTGTTGTACTTACCCTCCAAGGTCACATATCTCACCAACATAATAGCCACTTCATCAAAAGGAGTAGGGAGAGATGAATGAACAATACCATCTTTGAAAAAATTCAAAGCATAAACTATAGAGCTCTCAAAAAGCATTTTCTCCTCTAAAACCTTATCAAATTTATTTCTATTAAATATTAAACCATCCTTGCTTTTATGGTGCCTCTAAAGGCAACCCAAGAGCTGTAAGGGGAGTTAGGATCATTTAGGTAATCTTGTTGCTTCCTATGTTGTCCCTATGGGTACTAAATCTAACCATTATGTAGAGGCTTTTGCTATTATATGGGGATTTGAGTTATTAAAATATTACCAAATTGATAATATAATCGTTGAAGGTGATTCTTTGAATATCATTAATCACCTCAATGGTATTCATCTAGCTAATTGGACTATTTCAGACTTCATCCTGGAAAGTATTAGAATTTGTAGGACCTTCTATAATTACAAGTTTTTCCATACCTACAGAGAAGGGAACCATGTGGTAGACTCATTTTCCAATATAGGGGTGACTAATAAACATTTTCAAATATGACGTGCTTATGACCAAATCTCACATAATGCTAAGGAGATCATTAGTAAGGAAAGGGTATTCAAATATGATTAGAGATGGTTCTATGATTTTTATTTCTTTTATGATATCTATTCATTTCTTAGAACTTACATGCCTTCTTCGAGACTATCCCATCAGCTTTCTTCTTTGGATTCCTCTACTCAGTCTCTCTCTTAGGTTTTGGGATGTGTAAAGGCAGTGTGAGAGTATAAATTTAGCTATTTTATATGATTTATTATGTTATGAACCTATATATTATGTCATGGGTGTCACTACTTATCAAGTTGATCCCTTATGTGACTCAACTTGGAAGGAAAATGATTAACTTTGGAGGGATCTACATGTGGGAAGATTCACAGGCTTCATGCATAAAATTAAAGGACATGACACCCATATCTCTATCTCTTTTGATAATAACTAGATAAATAGGGTTGTCCTCAATAAAATTAATACCTTCTCCATCACCAAATATTTCATAACTCCAACTATATTTAATGACAATTTTCTTCTAGTTATTAAAAAAAATTATTATCCCTATTTTAATCATCTATGTAATGTTGGTAATGAAATTTTAATCAAGATTTTATATGTACAATTATATTATGTAAAGGTATAATGGTCAGCATTATTCTTCTTATTTGAAATTTACAAATAATTATAAATTTTACATTATGACCAATGATGGTTTGTTTCCAACTTAGAGTGGCAATAAGAATAAAGTTAAAATTATATAAAAACCATATCAAAAGGTTATTTTTGTACAATAAAAATAAATAAGAGGATTTATTAAACTCAAAAATTATCTTAAAAAACTTTTTAATAAAATACTTGAGTATAAAATGACTACCTTACCTCAAGTGAGTCCATTATATAATTTAATACCCTTTTACAAAAAAATCAAATTCAAATGCATTTTGTAAACAAGGATTTTCAAAAAAAAAATTAATAAAATATTTAAGGATAAAATGACTACCTTACCTCAAGTGATTCCATTATATAATTTAATTCCCTTGTAAAAAAATCAAATTTCAATGCATTTTATAGTAATCATAAAATCTAGGGAGATACTTCAAATACGTGCATTGCATTGAATCATAATATCCAAAATATTATTCATACTAAAAACTCAATAAAAAGGAAGAATAATTACACATATAATTTGAATATGTTTGTAGCTCCTCCAAATCAACATTTAAATATATTTACAAACCCTATTCTATATTATAACCTTTAACAAGGTAAAAATTTAAATGTGCATACGATTGATGAGATTTTTTTAGTAAAAAGTGGTAAGTGATTATATATCTCATCCATTTGATATTTTTTAGGTAAAATAAAATCAAATAAAGATAATATTAAATTATTGGAATAGTTACAAAATTGATGTAGCCACCATGAGACAAATACCCATAATACATGCAATATATAAATATAATGAAATCTTAAAGGAAGTAAATACACCAATTTATTCTAGGTAGGATTACTACCTCTTTATATTAATAAATCTAGCCTAAATATTACAATATAAAAATAGTAACTCTCTTCCATAATGTACCTTACCCACTATTTTTATATGATAATATATAGATACAAATGGAGGTTATGATTAGGGTTATCATTTTAAAGAGTAGTTACATATGGAATAAGTTTTATTAGAGATAAAAATTACCTATTATTAACATAAGTTAATTAAATTGATAATTAAATGATAATATTATCTAATAATGAGTTATGTATAAGTGTGCACCTATTATTTCTTATCCATTAATTATATTACAAATGAATCTTAAACCATAAAAAAGTGTATGCATTATTAAATACACTAACATCTACCTTTAATATTTACTTTGGTAAAGTTAAGGATAGAATAATAATTGAAATATCTCCCCTTAATGGAATATTCCTTAACCCCTATAATTTATCTAATTGAAAAAATTGGGCCTCAAACAAGGGACTTATGAATATTTTTGTAACCTAATCATTTGTCTAGTAACACTTAAGATCAAAAACATTATCTCACATTAGTTTATATAAATAATACATATGAATATGAATGTGATTTTTGAATTGGTGGTCCATTTGATTTTAATATATGTGGATATAAATCTAATTACTATGATAAATAATTATGAGTTAGGTCTATGTAAATCCAAACTCAAAGCATATGTATCCAAATTGATTCCTTCAGGAAATGGGCAAATTTTAAATGGTGCCCTAAGGGATAGATCGACATCATTGCCATGACAAAATAATTTTTCTTGATCAATTTATCTAATTTAGAGGATCACATCAGGATCCTAACAGAGGGCCCATGGTTTATGGGTAAATCTAATGTCTACCTCCATAAATGGAAAGCCAGTTTCAATATTAATAGTGCAGTTATGGAAGATATCTCTATCTAGGTTAACTTGCCAAAATTGCCTTTGGAATTTTGGGATCCAAAGGTTATTTTAGGGATCACAAAATCCCTTGGTCAACCTATTTTCATATATCCCATTACTAGATCTAAATGTAGACTTTTTGCTACAATTTTTTGTGTCTTCATCCCAACAGATAAACCCCTGATCCATTCCATTAATATAAGATCCAAATATGGGGTTTAGAACCAAATAATTGTGTTTTAAAGAGATTCAGAGATCTGAAAAACCTTTAATGTCTTGAATCACTACTTTAAATACTATCCTCTCTCTAAGAGGCCTTCCCAACCCCCACTCCCCATTGGGTGAAGAAAACTACTTCCTTTAACCCTTCCCCATATCCCCCCATACATCCCATCATAATTTTACTCCCCTTATCCTAATAGAGAGTTTGTTATTAGATACTTTAGCTAAGGCTCCAAATCCCTCAAAATTTTCTAGCCCAATTCATCTTTCCCCAAATAATATTCCCTCTTTAAAGATCCATTCTAGTCTTATTTTATCAGATGAATATGAAGTCGTTTCCCCATAAAACCAATTGGTTAAGGCCCCTTCAACTCACCTCTCTTTGGTATAAAAATTGGTATAAGTAGCTTTTGTTTCCCCTAATTTAACTCTAGTTATTTCTTAGGAACATAAGGAATCTCACTCTAAAGGTCACGAGGCTTTGAAATATCTTCCATATTTTTAATCATTACTTTCAAGTGGGGACTCAATTTTACAAGAATGCTCACCTACAAAGGTATTGTTAAATCTAACCCACAATGAAGGGTTGTATAAGTCCTTTTCCCCAATTCTAGGCCAATGATATTCAACATTAAAGAATTAGATTAGTGACAAAAATAAGGAAAATGTAGAGAATCAATGGATGAAGGTATAACATAAAAAGGGTAGAAACAAAGTTTAAGTAGGAGAATATTAGAAATATAGTGGTAGACTATCCAATTTAAATGCCAAAACACATGAAAAAGAAATTTTTTTTGGAAAGGGTACGTAAATGACCCTCAAACAATTCCCAAGCACCAAAAACTGAAGATTATATCATGGAAACTAAAGTGTATAAATAATCCTAGGAAATAGAGATTGGTCAAAAATATTATTTATAAGCATAAACTCGATATTTTGATCCTCCAGGAAACCAAGATGCCTAAGGATAATTTTTTTAAAAATAAAGATAATATTTGGGGTAAATCTAATTTTTTTAATAGTAGTTCTAGAGGTGATTTAGGTGGTATGATTATTTTTTTGGATCCCATATCTCAAGAGGGAATGATTTTGTTAAACATTGACTCACATATTACTATTTTTTTCAAAGATAATCACAATAAAAAGGAGTAAATTCTTATAAATATCTATGCACCCAAAACTATAAATGACAAATAAAGATCTAGATGAACATGGCTGAGATTAGGAACTCTTTTAAAGACATGAACTATATAGTGGTTTGTGACTTCAATTCTCCTTTTTTTCTAATGAAAAAAGGGAGAATCTGTTCACTCAATGACAACATGATAGAGTTTAGTGACTTTATTATTGAGGTAGGTCTCATCAATGTAGAATTAAAAGGCAATCCCTATACTTGGTCGAATAGGAGACTCAGTGAAAACCTTATTTAATTTCATCTGGATAGGTTCTTGGTTTCTATGAATTGGGATATTCAATTCACTATTTATTTTTCTTCTCTTAACTAGGGTTAGATCTGACCACAATCCCTGGATCTTCATGGGAGAAAAGATGTCCGAACCTAAAGTGTATTTCATTCAAATTTGAAAAAATGTGGTTAACCCATCCATCTATATTTGACTCTTTGAAGGAGTGGTGGTAGTTTCTAGTTCAAGGATTAGACATGTTCATCCTAGATATGAAACTTAAAAATGTTAGGAATAATCTTGAGATCTGGAATAAGGAATTATTTAGGAATATACTCACCCAAAAGAACAAAATTAAGGAATATTTATATATAATTGAGGATAAAATCAATGCCTCTAGTTCCAACCCTTCCTCTCAATCTAAATAAATGAAACTTTTGAGTTTATTTCATAATTTGGGAGCCAAAGAAGAAATCTTCTAGTGCCAAAAATCTAGGAAAACCTAGGTTAAGGAAGGCAATAGGAACACAAAGTACTTCCATCTCTAAATTTCCAAAAATCATCAACATACAAAAATTTTATAAATCAAGGGAGAAGATGGGGTTTTCTATAAGGATGAAAATGGCATTGAATTGTAATTATTAACTTTTACAAGAATATTCTAGCACTTATCCCCTCTCAAGACTTTCAATTAGAGTAACAGGTTATAAATCTTATTCAAGGGGTCATATCTCAAGAAGATAATGCTTCTATTATTTCTTCACCTTTTAATGATGACATTATATCCATCATCTTCTTTTTGGAAGGAAATAAAGCCCTAGGTCTAGATAGATTTCCTCCTTTTTTCTTCCAGTTTTTTTAGGGCATTATAAAAAATTAAGTTTAGTGATGACTAAATTTTTGAAATTAGTAACTATGATTTAGTAATTTAACAACACTTTTATGATCTTGATTCATAAATATGGAGTGAACCAGCTGAAGGATTTTATACCTATCAAACTATGCTCCATTTTCTATATGATCTACACCAAAGGCTTAGCCTTAAGAATTAAAATGCTTCTTAATTAGTTGATAGTAGAACAACAAATGGAATTTGTTTTTGGTAGATATATATTAGATGGAATCATCATTCCACATAAAACTATCCACTCAATTTCTAACTCTTTTAGACAGGGAATGTTCCTCAAGATTGACATGAAAAAAGATTATGGTAGGGTCTCATGGATCTTTATTAACAAATTTCTTCATAAGTTTGGGCTCAACCAAGTGGTAAGGAACCTAATCCATTCCTGCACTTCTTCCCCCATATATTTGATCATTATAAATGGGGTTCTTAACGGATTTTTTCTAGAGGGTAGAGGTCTTCATTAAGGAGATCTTCTATCTCCCTACCTATTCATTTTGATGGTTAAAACATTGAGCAGAATCATTGAAACTACTATATCTTCCAAAATTATCAAGGGAATTAAGGTGGCCCCTGATACTAGACTAGTAACCCATCAAAAAATTGTAGATGATATTATGATGATGGGAGAATCCTCAATGTTAGAATCTAAATGTTTCAATAAAATTATTAATAGTTATGAGGAAGTGTGAGGACAATGTGTTAACTTTCTTAAAAGTTTTTTATTTTTCATCAATACTTTGACTAAATTTCAAGTGAAAATTTCTAGGATTCTTAGGTGTGTAATAAAAAATCTCCCTTTTTCCTACCTGTGTATCCCACTTTTTAAATGCAATATGAAATATGAATTATAGAATCCACTAATTGATAAGATTTAAAAGAATTTGGTTGGATGGAAAGGGAATCTACTAACTCAAGCTAGTAAATTTCAATTACTTAAAAGTTCCCTACAGAGTATCTTAGTCTATTTTATGTCCTTGTTTTCAATTTTGGGTAAAGTGGTGGACTAAATAGACCAATTTCAAAAAAAATCCTCCAGAGAGGGATAAAATATAGGTTTAGGTTTCCCCTTATCTCTTTGGAAAAAGCATGCTTACCTAAAAATAAATGGGGATTAGGTCTTAGGAGGGTGAAATCAATGAACCAAGATCTACTAGCCAAACAAGGATGGAGGGTGATAAAGGAAGATAAGCAATGGATGATAATTATTAAATCCAAGTATATAAATTCTATGGAGGGTTAATATTTTCATGTTGAAGGATGTAACAATGGGTTATATTTTTATAAAGCCATTTGTAAAAGAAAGGATCTTCTTAAGAGAGGATTAAAATGGAAAATTGGAAGAGGTAATAGAGTGGATTTTTGGGATGACCTTTGGATTAATACACTTTCTCTAGGATCATCTCAAGTTTTAATGGGACTAAGAGGTCATTTTAAGTAGGAAGTGGGCCACAAAGTGAATGATTACTAGTAGGAGGTTGATGGAAGCAAAAAATGGAAGATCCTACATAAATAAGGAATGAATCAATAAGAAACATTTTTTCTCTAGGAGCTAAACAACCATATTCAAATTAATCACATTAGAATATTCTACAAAGAGGATGAAATTATCTAGAAGTCAAATTTTAATGGTCTATTCTTTATTAGATCTAGTTACCAATTGTTATGGGACCAAGAAGGATTGGAGGAAAATTGGAATATCTTGTGTATTAAAAATATGACTCCCAAAATTAATGTTTTATATTAGTTTGTTACCCAAAATAAAATACTCACATTGTATAACTTAATAAAGATAGCTTTGTCAATTCTTAATATGTGTATTCTTTGTAAAAAGGAGGTTGAATATTTTGATCATCTCTTGCTTTTTTACCCCTTTACATCTTCCATTCTTTAGTCTTTTTTTATTTTCTATAATTTCTCTTGGGTCTTCCATAATTATATATGGGAATTGATATATCAATGGAAATCCCCTTGGGATTACACCCCCCCCCACCCCTTGATCTTTTGGTGGTATTAGCTCTCCCCCATATTTCTTGGGGAACCTAAAAGTCTAGAAATTTAGCTATATTTGACAACTTGAATCCCTATCCCAATATCACTTTTAAGAGAATAATGACATCTATCAAGGAGAATTGGTTATCATTTTCTTGTTCTATCTATTACCCCTCTCCCCTTCACCTTTCTCAAGTTATTCAATCATTGCATCTAGTGATCTCTACTTAAGATCAAAAGTAGACTATTGACATATCACTAATAAAGTGGATTCACCCTCTAAATTTATGGTACAAGATAAATTTTGATAGAGTGGAGAAAGGGATTCCTAATCCATTAAGAGGTGGTATGGTAATATAAGATTCCAACATTAATCTTTTATTTTCATATGTGGGTCCTCTAGGGATTCAAACTAACCACGTGGCAAAATCCATGACAAATTGGTGAGGGATTGAGTTGGCTACTAAGTTAGGAATGGATAACCTCTAGGTGGAAGGGGATTCAATGAATATTATCAAGTGCCTAAAGGGTACTTTCCAACCTTCCTATTTGACTACCATCATAATTTAGGATGCCAAATCCCTTATAATATTATTCAAAGGTTTGTCTATTAGTCATGTCTAAAGGGAAGGTAACAAGAGTGTTGATATTATGGCTAATATAAGGGTTACATGTGTCTCCCTTAGGCATTGGTAAAGTGATTTGGACATCCTTAACAATGTCACACCTATAATTCAATATGATAAATCCCAATCTAATGTGTGAATTAATGATTATCATTACTTATAAATCTAAGTTGGATGGGAATAGTCATAAAGTCATGCATATTGAAATCATGATCTTTTCACATATAAATCTAAATACAAGTCAAAAGTCTTGTTTTAAATAAATATTATTATAAGGAAAAGGCCAATTAAGGTCTTTTCAAAATTGAAAAATACTTGTAATTACTTAAAAATCATAGTGAAGATAATAAGCTTAATATGAGTGGCAACTGTGGCAAGGTCAAACCAATTTCTTATGAATAGGTCAAGGAAGACCCCTATGTTTGAAAAAAATTGATGAAGGGAGGTCTTTTGAATTTCATTAAAAGGATAGTAAGTCATGATGTGGTAATTTCTTGCAATTTTACTAGAGGATGGGTAGAGAGAAGTTAAGATACATAGCCTAAAAATCACCATATCTAAATAAATAATTAGAGAAGTCATAGGTATGGTTTGTAGTAGGTTCAAACATTTTAAAGACAAAAAAGGAAAGTGGATATTTTTCATTTTTTTATAGTTTTGAAAATAAAAACCCTAATTCATATAACCAAAAAGGGTTTCTTTGGGTCAACTTGCCAATAAAATGGCTCAATGTATGTTTACAAGCTATGAAATACATAACCCTTGAGGGAAAGAATATTATCATCTTATCCCATCATTTTATCTTGCTTAACCACTTTAGAGGCCATCCCATTAACATCCTTTTCAACCTATTAAATTCTCTTGAGGTTTATGTTAATAATTTCAAGAGTAACCCATCAGTTGACATTATCCAATAGGTCCATATTCTGTTAATTAATAAAAGAGGGGAACCACTCTATAATAAACTTGTCTCAGAGGCTATCCATATCCAAAGCAATCAAGATGATTCTTATAGGGTCAATGAGGATGTTTGAGTTTAAAAGAGGGGAAGATAGAGGGGTTAGGAAAAGTAATGATTCATGGGATTCTTATCTTGGGGATATTCAAAAGGGTATTCCTACGTATGTCAACCCCATTTCTAGTTTGGGTCTTTTTTATTTTAAGTATAATCTATCAGATGAAATTGAATAATACCTACAAAAGCTCCAAACTGAGGTTGTTGTTCAAAGGTTATTAAGCTCTATAATCTTGGATAAAGTTAATAAGTTAAAATCATTACTATCCTTGGAGTATTTATTCATAGGTAAGGGATATAATCATAAAGAGGGAGAAGAGAATGTGGGACTATCCCCATATATTAAAAAGAATAGTTATAACTAGAGTAGAGGATAAGTAGAAAGGAAGAATACAAGTTAGGAAAAGGTGGAAGTTAGAACTATGGGGATTAAGAGGAATAAGGAAATCACATAATAATTATAAAGCATTAGTAATCATACCAGAGGCAAGGAGAAGCACAAAAAAACTAATAGAACTAGTAAGTTGGTGATTTACTCAGAGTCAAAGGACTCAGACCTATAAATTCCTAGTTTATAGTTTTTTGTTATCTTTTTTGTAGGTTTTTGGCATTGGCCTATTCATGGTTATAGTTTGTTATTAGTTTATTGAGTCTTTCAACTCTGTTTAGTTTTTTATCTTACTTTATATTATTATCTATCTTATGGATTTATCTTTGTATCAGGCATGGGTCCATTAACATATTTATTTAATCTATCTAATTAAAAAATATCAAAATTGATTCATAACTAGTAGTGTTAAATTTACTATACTAATCTTCCATAGTGAACAAAGAAATAGGATTCATATTCTTGAAAGATTAATTCATGAGACTTACCTAAATACTATAGATGTATCATGTTGTTGGATTTTAATCATTTAGATATCATAACAAACCACCACCTCTCTAGCCCATGTAGATCAGGAATCTAAAAGAGGATAGTCAATTATTAGTGAATAAAAATCCAAAATAACTTAAATACATAAATATTTAAGCCTTATGTGTAGGTTGAGATATGGACTACAAACAAGAAATGCAACCATGCTTTTTACCTACCTTGAAGATTCATTTAAAGACTAGTCTAAAGAGGCTGAGCTTGACATGTAGATGTATAAATCTTTGCCAATGCATGAATTATCATGTGAGTATCATTTCTACTTATCTACACATGATTCAAATTTTTATTAGCATGAGAGTGTTGAATCAATTTAAAGCTCTAATATAATTTATGTATAGTAATTTTAATTCAATAAATCTTATTAAATTAGAGGTGTGATATTTGTATTTCTAGATTTCTTAGATCATTATGGACCATTCATCTCATCTCAATATGGAGGGTTGAGGATCAATAATCAAATCCATGATTACACACATGGAGTGTGTAAGAGAGGAAATTTTATAAAATTTTATATCATGGAAGGCACATTGGAAGAAAAGAGAAGTTAGTAGTCCTATTGGAGTGTGTAAGAGGGGTGTAAGAGGAGTGTGTAAGAGGGGTGTAAGAACTTGTCTTAAGTGTGTAAGTGAAGTGTAATACATGTCATAACCTTTTATTTCTTTCACACCTTTGTTGATGATGTCATCTTGGGTGAGTCAATATTCCAATTTTAGATTTATGAATATAAGGAATTTCAAACTCATGGATTTTTTTATTATAGGAATAATTAAGCTTGATTAAGTAGGATTAATCAATATTTATAATAATGATGGATTTTGAACTTTTTCTATTTTTTAATCAAGTATTTACTTAATGAACTTATGAAGACAATTATAAAGGGTTTATTTAATTCAAGATGTACAAGATAATATTAATGATACACTATGATCCATTACCCCAATCAGGGATGTATTGTTGTTATGTTGGGTTAAAATAGAAATTATGTAGGTAAAATAGGTTTAGTGGTGATTTTTAGCTAAAACTAAATGCAATAATAAAAATTTACTTTGAATGCAATTGAGACATGGAAGTGGTTAAAATAAAGAGTCTACATTTTTTCCGTATTTGAGAAGGTGTTGTGAGACATGAGGCATAGTAACATATTTTAAAAGATTGAAAAAGTCATCAAAAATAAATTTGATAATGCTTGAATAATGATGTCTTCACTCTTATCTTTTCAATTTTTTTTCTCTTTATGAGTCTATAAAACCAAATGGATGTCCAAAAGGGAACTTGATTATACATGGATTCCCCTTTAAGGTGATGCTTAGTAAATAAGTTTAAATAGATAGGCCCTTGAAAAAAAGAGGAAGAATTAGGAATGAGATAAATATATGAGCTTTAAATTTAGAAGAAAGATTAAATGATGGAGTTGCCCCCAAAAAGGGTAGTTTAGTTGATCATAATAATGTACCCCAATAGTATGTGTTTTATCACAAATGCAAGGAGATTCCATAATAGGGAAAATTTGATCTTTAATTGGTCTAAAATGGTTAGCCCTTGTAAGGTAGATTTGATGAGTATATAGTTGATTAATTAAATAAGGATAGTAGATAAGGAGAGATTTTTCTACAACATTTTGTAAGTACACTTCTATCACTTAATTCTAGATATATCACATAATGGTAAGCACCATGATATAAAATATCATGATGACCAAGCCAGAATGTGCATAAGGACCAAATCTTGATCTAATAGACAATTGAAAATAATGCACCAATGATAAAAAAACATGATGACAATGCAGACATATGCCAATGGATAGACTCAAGTACAACTACATGAAAAGAATCACATATGATGGTGTCTTGACTAACATAATGGATTGAATCAAGGTGAAAAAAACATGCAAATAATCAACCATACATAAACAACAAGAAAAGAAATAAAAATAATTTAGTTGATCAAATAAATGCACAAAGAATAAACAAATATAATCATTATAATCAGACACACAAACACACCATAAAATAATAAATTATTGGATCATTTATTTGTGTGTGTTAATGTAGGAGTTACTCTTGGATATTTTTCCCCTTAGCTCTATATGATATCTAACAAGACAAAATGATAACCTAGATAGAAGGGGGAATAGATGGAAAAGGAAGATGTATCCAAGATAACTCCAAATTTCACATGTAAGTTGATGTTGCCTGCATATTCCTATGGACTTCATGCCAAATTTAGTTCTACCAAAGATGTGGGAAAAAATAAAAATGATGATAAGTAAGATATTTTTTATATAAGAAGAATAATAAAAGGCAAACTCTTAAAATGGTGAGATCATTTTTTGAGGTAAATCAGGGAAAATAAAATGGTAATGAGAATAATTGAGATAACCCAAGATGCCCCATGCATAAAGAAATTGACTACATATTCTATGTGGACCTTAGGTTCATGTAGTTATAGAAATTTGGGTGAAAATTATTAGAAATGTAAATGGTAAATGGAAATGATCATGGTTGGATAAGGGTTTCCTATCTAGAAATTATGGTAAACGATGCCATCTAGAATAGATCCAAAGGCTACTAGTGAACATGATGACAAAACAAGTAAATTTTTTGTGGCTTAATATATCTCATATAAATTTTAAGCCATTTTTAGGGAATTTTTTAGTTTTAGGTTATTTTTTGGATTTTCAAAATTTTAGGTTTTTTAGATTATTTTGAATGTTTTGGGGTTTTGGCATCTCAACTCAATGGAGGTTTATGAGGTGTGAAATGATTTAACTCACAAAAAATAGATAAAATAGCTTAGGTTTCTTAAAAAATAGTGAGAGCATGGAAAAGGGATGATTGAGATGATCTTATAAACTAATCACTACCTACTTAGTCTAAATGGACATCAAATCAATGTAGTTTAATCCTAGTGGAAGTTATTACAAATCAAAAACATGGTTGAAAATAAGAATGGAATAGAATCAAATAGTATAATATTTAAAAAGAGATAGAAAAATCTATTTTAAAATACCATCATTAAGTGAAATAATAATTAAACTATTCTAAGATACCACTCATCCCATATGTTCTAATGGTGACCAAATCTGAATATTCTGCTTGAAAATTTCTCTAAATTTTGGCTTCTAGAATCATCTAGTATAATGATAAATTAGAATTAAGATCAAGAATGGTAATAGGATGAGGGAATAAGATCAATATGGACTAACTCAATTATAAATGGGCTGAAGGAAAGATACTATTAGGTCATGCCCTTAAGTAAGGGTCCTCATAGATAATGTTCAAGCAAGTCAAGTGTAAAATTTTTTGAGATGTATGATATTCATGGGATCATCCATCTCTTCTCCATTTGGTGTAATAAATTTGGATGTAATAGATCCATATTTTTCTATGATGATGAATGGGCCTATTTAATTAGGATCAAATTTTCCCTTATTTTCATGCAAGGCATTGGTATTATTTTGATTTTTCTTTAGGATTGGGTTGCCAAGTTTAAAGTCTTTGAGTTTGATATGCTTATTGTAGCTATGACACAACCTATTCTAATAGTATTGGAGATTTTAAAAATAAGATACCCATTTTTCATCAAGTAATTCTAATTATTATAGCTTTGAGAGTCTAAATTCTTCTTGATCAATGATATTCTTCAATGAAATGTGCAAAGAAAAACTCGAAATTGATAGGGATAGTAGATTATATGCCATAAACAAGGGAGTACATTGTGGATCCTATTGGGGTGTGGGTATTGGTATAATAGTCCTAGAGTGTAGGAAATAGTTTCAAATTACAATCATAACCAAAATCATTGATGTTATTTTTAAGGATTTAGATCAAGGTTTTGTTAGATGTTTTAGCTTGGCCATTGCTTTAAGAAAAATAGGTAGTGAAAAAGTGTTACTTGATCTAGTATTTGGAATAGATGGATTTAACATCCTTATTTTTTAAGGATCCACCATTACAATAAATGAGATTAAAGGGTATTATAAAGTGACAAATGAGGTGGTTGAGGATGAATTTTAAGATATGCTTATTGGTTACGTAGGTGACTAGAATGGATTCAACCCACTTAATAAAATAATCAGTTGTAGTATGAATATGTTAATGGCCATCTAATGAGGCAAGATTGATTTTACCTATGAGCTTGAGTCCTATATGGAAAATGGCCATGGCATAGTAGTCGATTGAAGTAGTTGAGCTTGTGCATGAATGAGATTGGCATTTTTTTTACAAGCCATACACTTTTTTATCATTGGCCTCCATAGTGGGCCAATAATAACCTATATGTAGGAGTTTCTTGGAAAGGACTATGCCATTAGTGCAGGACTCACAAATCCCTTATGTTCTTCTTTAAGTTCTAATATGTAATATACCAAAACTAAATAACAAAGTAGAGTTCTATCATATCTTCTATGATATAGTGTGGCAATGAGAACGGTATAACAATAAGTGGTATGCATGAAGGATTTTTATTTTTTATTAAGGTTAGAAGGGATAATATTGTCATGAAGTTAGTAATATATATTAGATTACCAAGGTGATATGGGACCAACAATATCACATACCATTTTAGATATATAATGTTTGTGAGCTAGACTTAAGAGATGTTCAATAATAAACTAGTAATTTATATCATGATATATAATTAATATTAAGGAGTTAATTGATACCATTATATAAAAATTTCTTTTTTGTCTCTTGGAATATGTTTAAATTGAATGTGTTCAAATCTGTACTTAAGACAATCCACCATAGTCTTTTAATGATTAAGCTTGTCATCTTGGTTTTGTATTGATCTATCACCTAGTTAATAATTAACTAAGAGTCTCCATAAATATGTAATTTCTTGATATTCCATTGTACTAAGAGATTAATCCTTACAATGAGTGCTTTATGCTCTAATATATTATTTTTACAAGAAAAACCATTGTGAAATACTTTGGTAATGAGATCCCCTTACGATGATATGAATATAATATTGGCTCCTAATCCATGACAAGTGTAGGGACCATATAAATAAAGGGTCCAATGTTTATCTTAGAATAAGTGTTATCTAGAGTAATTATGGACTCATCAATAAAATTAAAAATAAGCAAATTAATATTTGACAAGGGTCATTTAACAAGATGATCTACAAGTGTCTACTCCTTGATGGTATTTTCATTAACATATTAAACCTCAAATTTGATCAATAACATGATCTATTTGGTTATACAACCAGTCAAAGCTACCCTAGAGGTTAGATATTAGAGTGGGTCCACTTTGGAAATGACAAAGTCTTGTTTTTGAGCATATAATGTCATAATTTATGGGTTAAAAATACCATGTCTAAGCAAGCATTCTCAACTAAGCTATAATTATGTTCACAAGTAAACCAATGTGTGGATATAATAGTATACATCTCATTATTTTCCTTGATCATTATGTTGAGTTAGGATTTCCCCAAGGCATAATCAGTCACTAAGATGTATAAAAGTTATGACTTTCTAGGTGTAGCTAGAGCTAAAATAGGTAGAGTTACTAAATATTCCTTTAATTTTTAAAAGGCTTGTTGACAATCAATATTCCATGAGAAAATGGTACCCTTCTTCAAAATATGAGTAAAAGGATGGAATTTATCTACCTACTAAGAAATAAACCTCTTGATAGATTAGATCTTGCCATGAAAGTTATAGAGCTATTTAAAATTATAAGGTGGAGGAATTTATATAATGGCCTTAACCTTAGTTGGATTGAATTCAATCCCCCTATGGGAAATAATCAAGTCTATAAATTTTCTTCAAGTAATGCCAAAGACACACTTTTTAGGATTAAGCTTTATTTTGTATCCATGAAGGCATTCAAATATTATTCATAATACATCTTGATGTCTTGTTGTGATATTGGTTTTTCCCAAAATATCATCCATGTAATCTTCAATAATACCATGCATCATGTCATGGAAAATTATAGTCATGGAATATTGGTATGTGGCACAAGCATTTTTAGGCCAAATGACATCACTTGATCATAGAACATTCCCCATGGAGTGAAGAAAATTATATTGTGTTTGTCTTAAGGTGAAATTTTAATCTTATTATATCCTGAGAAGCCATTCATAGGAGATAACATCTCATACCTTGTCATGGAATCCAAAATCATATCAATACTAGGTAAATAAATGTTATCTTTTGGGCATGCTTTATTGATGTCTCATAAATTGGTATATAATCAGATTCCTTATGGATTTTTGTTGACTAAGACTATGTTGGATATCCACTATGAATAATCAATAGTATGGATAGCCCTTGTTTCTAATAGTTTTTATAATTCTTTCTTGATAATAATGGCTATGTGAGGGTGAATTTTTCTCAATTTATGCTTGATAGGCTTAGCATTAGGGTGTATAACAAGGCAATGTACAACTAAATCTATGTCCAAACCTAGAATATATGAATAACACCATGTAAAAATATCAAGCAAACTCTTGAATGAGGGAAGTAATAATTTTAAGTTCCTCTTCATTAATGGATGCTCTAAGTTTGATGCATTTAGGATCAAAAAGTGATCCAATGTTGAATTTGGTGGTATCTTCCACAAGTAGTGTGTAACCATATTCTAAAATAGTTGGAAAAGTGGTACATTGGTCTTTATCTTCATCTAGTGACTTGACTAGCTCATCAAGTTTGCCCAAGAAGGAAGAATCTAAATCAGCAAGGTCTAGGAAAGGACATTTTATAAATGAATTTTGGAAAGCTTGAGCTAATTGATCAATGACTTTTTGATCTTTTAAACTGATTCTTAGGTGGAATGAAATTATATAATTGGAGGAGGCTTTAGATTTAATTGAAAAGTGTGATCTTCCCCATCTAAAGAAACCTAAAATAGGTTTTTACCATGGGACTTATCTTTTTCTTTACTTTTACCCTAGTCTAAAAGCACCTCAAATATGTTTTCACTTTGGGACCTCAATGTTTAATTTTAATTTTAATTTTATTTTGTTTGTGAACAAGGAATTTCACCCTCTCTCCAAAATAGGTAGTAGGATATAATGTAATATAAAATCCATTTTTTTATCACCAAGTGGAAAATTATCTCTAAGGCCCATATATTCATAAATTTATTCATCATTTTGATAATCATCTAATGGTATGTAAGAGTATTATTGGTCTTAGTCAATAAATTGGGGATGATGTATGAAAAGAGGGTAATTATATGACACAAAAAACCTGATATAGATGGTATTGGGGTCAAATAAATTGGTATCATCCAATTCATCATAGATACTATAATAAGAATCTACATCATTGTCAACATTATCCATGTTAGATAATAAATTAAAATCACTCCTGATATTTAAGGGGTCACCCCTAGGTGTCTTGTATCTAATACCTTGAGTTATTTTATGTTTATAAATTGATACTAGTTCAATAATTCATTGTTTTTTTTCCCCCAAGCCTTTGCCCTTATAGGATTGACTATCCATTATCCTCTCTGGAATAAGATACTTTATGTTTTAGTATCAAGTGGTAAAATCATCATTGTATATCAGTTAATCATCATTGACCTTGATATATTATTTCTCATGGGAAGTGGTTTTGATAAAAACTATAGGTATTTTCTAATGATAATTATCCTTTTTGAACCATTCCATTTTAGGATTTTGAACTTTAAGCCTACTAGATTAGAAGGTACAACATGCACTTAATGAATCCATTATCACCCAAAAAACAAGTTATATGATAGTTGTAAATCAAGAACATGGCACAAAGTATTATTGGTTAGATACCTAATTATAATAGGTAAAAAAATGGTACCCTGATATTCCCACCACTCATTATCATAGGCTTTGATAGTGATGGTGTCTAGATAAATATATACAACTATGTATCCCAAATGTTTGACTAGCTTCAAAGTTACAATATTTATCCCTAAACCATTTTCTATGAGGATTCTTTTAACTTTATACTAGGAAATGATTACTTCTATGTAAATAACATTATTATGTAAAGGTCCTAGGGATGACATATCCATTTAATCAAAGGTGAGTTGTTGGTGCAAGCCAAATGACTCACCAACATTTGGAATTTATCAAGCACAATGTCACTTGGAACCTTGGACTAACTTAGAAGTTCATTAAATATGTTCTTATGGATATTTGATGTACATACAAAATATAAAATAGAAATTTGCATAGGTGTATTTTGTATTTGTTCCACAATATCATAGAGATTTTCATTAATGGGAGCAATTAGATTATTATTATAAGGAAAAGGACCTTGAATTGGATATTTGGAGGAAAAAGGTGTAGGATATTTAATGGTAACCTTAGAGTGTCAAGTTGTAATTATAAAACTATGAGTCAATGGAGGGTTACTATAATTATAAAAATGGGTTTAAAGGTATGAAATGGTAATTATTTGTTTTTGAGTGGAATTTTGGCCATTACAATCCAAAGGAGTATTATTGGAAAATGCAAGTGGAGATTCTAGAATGGATGATGAAGGTATTCAAGTATTTTTTAAAATTGGCATAAGATTGATCTTAATGGTAAGAATGTGTCCACTAGTGATTTGACCTAAAACATTATAATCATAAGGGACACTTTTGTAATTAGTTTAATTAGAATGTTAACTTGACCTTGATTCTATTTTTTTTCTTATTGGTTCTCACTCTGATGATGAGGTCTATTCTGATTCTTTATTATTGGATAAGGCTAAAAAGTAGGAGGACCCCCCATGCCTTTATAATAACCAGTGATAGATATTCAAAATTAAAAAAATAGGAAAAACATAGGACTATAATAATGCAAGACACTGACAAAACATAATCATCAGTGAAAAGTTAGTAAAAAAACAATTAAAATAATCCTAAAAATAAACTTAGAGGGCAACAGTTGAATCAACTATTTATACTCCTCAAAGTCAGAATATACAACTAGTTTGCTACTTTCATATTTAGTTTTTCTTTGTCATTGCCTCTAGTATTTTTACTTAGGCCCTTATAGGCTTCTTTAGATAGGATCTTTCTTATCTAGAGTAGCATCCACTCATCCTCCTTGTCTAGTGATTGCTTCTTCAGCTTTGTCTTCTTCTCCTTATTATATTTTTTATTGATATTGGGGGGAGTTATACCAATCTCCCCACTTTATTTAGACTCTACCACCAAACATCTACCAATCTCAATTTTTACCTCCTCTAAAGAAATCATCCCTTAAAATTTTTAATTTCCTCCACTAACTCTGTGTAGATTAAGTGTTGCATGGTTGACTTAGTCTATATTTTCTCTAGGATCCTTTATATGTTAGTCTATTTTTTACTCGAATGGGTGTTAGGGTGAATTATAGTCATTGGCTTCACCTCTTAGAATTTTTATTTTGAGTTATTATCTATGTGGTTTTTTCTAGAATTATCCTTATCCCCTAAAGATAGGGGTTCTTTTTTGACCTCAACTTCTTGACTCTCCTTGGAATCATCACTTTAGTCCTCCTCCCCACTATGAACATCAATTATCTCATTACCATATTCTCCCTAGAAGGGTTCGCCTCTATGAATGATAAGGATAATGTGCCCTTGGTGAATGGGGTCAATGGAGGGATTGTCCTTGAAGGAAATCACTGAAACTTTGAGAGACTTTATAAGAAAAAGGGGATACTAATCCTATGAACCTCAAAATGGTTCATCAACATAAAATGGTGTGAGAATAAGATAGTATGTTTTCCCTCAAGGGTATCATACTTCATGATTTAAAGGAAAATGTCAGACCAATTCCTAAGTAAATCATCTTAAACCAATACTTTTTAAGACAAGATGATTAGAATATCATATTTAAATAAAATTGTCATTAGCTTTTCCTTCCTTTTCTATCCTTATAGGCTTTTACTCCATCACAACTCATGCTAATTACTTCACCAATAATTTCCTCCATGATCATAATGTTTAGCCCCCTTATTCATACCAGATAGTTACTTAGAATTTAACAAAATCCTTATAAATGGTTGAGTTGTGTTCCATAATTCTTTCTTAGAAGTTGGAAAGTCCACCTTTGATCATTTTTCACCAAACAACTAGGTACTCCTTTGCCTTTAAAAATTAAATTAGTTCTATTTTATCTCTCTCACCTCCCATATTGACTCAAAATTTCAAACTCTGAGTTTCATAGGAAATTAAAATGTTAATCTTAACAAGGGTGATCTTATTGTCAAATTTTAGGCATTTATTGAGTTACATGGCTTAGATATTCCCATTGTTCATAGTGTGGTTAATAATTTGGTGTTAATTGATATGCATAATACTTCTATATTTATACATCATATATTCAGTCATGAAGAGAGCTGATGCATCATCCCACATGTGGGAGAAGGATTATATTTTTTAAATATTAATGAATCATTAGATGGGAGAATGATCACATTTGTCTAATGTTTTAGCACCTCATATCATACCCTTATATTTACCATATAATCAACATATGTATTGTCTTTTATATATATATGAGAAATGATGTAATTGTTGAAATTTCCTAAGAGATGTTTTACATCTTCCATGACCTTAGAGATGGTATAAGAGGGTTTGGATATACCTTTTAGGTAGTTAATAATGTTGAGGGTGTCTCCTTAAAATTAAAGATACTTTATGCCCAATTTTACTTCTAAGCCTATGCCACATGGCTAGATTGAAAACCTAAGGGGAAAACATAGGCTGAAACCATATTAAAGTTATAATCCCTAAAAATTACCCCTCCCTCAAACCCTAGGTTACCTTTGGTTGTACTATCAAAATTTAATTTAAATGAGAAGGTAAAATCCATTTAGATAGAGATATGTCCACCTTGTGCTTCTAGGATTGAGAAGGGATAGGGAGGTCCCAAAAGGTAATAAGTAATGAAAGGTGATGAGGGATGGGGTCTTTGAAGTTGGAAGCAAATGTGAGCTAGTTATCCTTGACGGAAAGAATTAATTTAAGGGAAATGGAGGAGGGACACATGGAATTGTTGTCAAATATGTATGAATTTTAGTATTTACAAATGCCCTAGAAAATATGGGTCAAGGAGATGGACCACAAGAAGGAGAGGGGGGTAGTCCAAAGGATGTTTCCATTGAATGACCAAGTCATGAATAGATTAGGGTCCTACCTAAGAGAAATTAAAATTCAAAAGGAAAAAATTCAGAATGGCAAAGGCAAAAGAACAAAAGAGAAATAGTGAATAGAATATTTAGCCTCCATTTTAAAAAGAAAACACATGTTGGGGATGGGAATTCCCCTTCTTAACAAGGTTGTCCACCATAAGGATTTTATTGTGGGCAGCCATCCAAAAACAAATATTGACCTTTACAGTGAGATTCTTAATCCATAATCTCTACAAATCTTCTTATAAATCCTCAAGCTCTAGGATGGATAGGTACACTTATTTGATTGAGAAGTCTCCAATATTTTCCATCATACAAACCAATGTGTCTTATTTGGGGAAGTGATTAATATGGAAGAATTAGAGTTGATGGTTGAGGGTCAAGGCAAAATGAGACTCATATGGGCTGATCCCTTTCTTGTGAGGACCTATCCTCTTTTTTGAGCCATACTCCTCCACCCAATAGTTATTAACCTTATACCTAAAAATTGATTTAAATTATCCACTAAGGATATTACCTAGAGGGAAGGAATCAATGGGTAACTAGTGTAACCAAGGATCATCCTAAAATTCAACTTGGTCTTGTTTGCCCACGTTTCACCTGTTGCCTTTCTTTAAGAGATCTTTATTGTTTACTATAGTCTTCTAAAAGGTAAAACCATTGACATGACCCTCTTATATGAATAGGCTAAAACCATCCCTCAATTCCATGTATTTTGATCTTATTATTGAGTCCATTAGTTATCCTCTTTTAGGACCTTCCATCCTTATTTTTCTAGAGGGTTTTTTTCATCTAATTTATTCTTCTTAGACCAAAGACTCCTTTACCTTTAGGAAGACATGACTTTTCTTAGAAAATTTGAAATTGTCTTCAGCTCCCATCAATAGGAATATTTTTTTTAATTATTGCAACTGATTAGCTACCTTCTTGGGGATAGAAAATAGAGATATGAAGTATACCAAGATGCTCTGGAGAGATATTTTTAGGAGCTAGAGTTTGCCTTCTTGGATTAAAAGTTTCTCTTTCCATCCAAAAAATATCTTATGGAGTCTATCAATTCGAGGGTTCTATTACTCAATTTTCATATTACCAATAAATAAGGGAAGGCCTAAATAGGCTGAAGGTAGGTTTTTAATTGCATAGCCTAGGATTTTTAAATTTGTTTGTTGTAAATAATCTAGAGTGTTGATAAATAAGAGGGACATTTTTTATAACTTAATACATTGGTTGGATACATTATCATATGTCTTGAATATCCTCCTAAAACATTTTTTTTCAACCACCAAGGCTTCATCAATCATTAAAGTCTCACCCACAAATTATTGGTGGGTGATCAGAGTGGTTTTGGGGACCACACTTATGCCCTTTATGATTCCCCTAGATCTAACTTCTTTAATGATTATGCTAAAAAATTTAGCCAAGATTATGAATATATAAGGAGACAAGGGATATCCTTGTTGAATGCCTCTTCTAGCCAAAAATAAACCTTTAGGGACTCCATTAATGATAACCAAGTACATGGGGGAGGTAATACAAGAAGAGATGATCCTTCTAGCCTCTATATTAAAGACAAATTTATCCAAAATCATATCAAGAAAACTTGAGGACACCCTATCATATGCTTTGTTCATGTCAATATTTAGGAATATGTCTTGCCTAGAAGAATTAGATGTTGAGTGGATAGTCTCATGAGTGATGATTATGCCATCAATCGTTTGTCTTCCAGAAATGAAAAATCCTTGTTGTTATATAATGGATTTATCTAGGAGATACTAAATTTTGATAGCTAGAGCCTTAGATAAAATCTTGTAGAAGGTGGTGAAAAAGTAGATTGGATTAAAGTCCCTCAATTTATTAGAGCCCATTTTATTTAGGATCATTACAAGAGAGGTATTATAGAATTCTTGAAGGATAGTGTGTGCTTTAAAGAATTTAGTGACTGCATAGAAAACTTACTTATAGATTATGCCTCAATTTCGTTGAAATAAAAGGGGAGGGAAGACATCTAAATGAGGATATTTGTACCCATCCATAGAAAAGATGATGTTTTTATGTCTTCCAAGGAAGGAGGAGAAAGTATGTCAATGTTATCATCTTGGGAAATAACTTGTGGTAGGGGGTTTAGGATTTGAGATTATCATTAAGTATATTCTTGAAGAATTTAATAATTTACATTTTCATCTCTTTTTCCTCTTTGTATAACACCATATCTTCTCCCAACACTTCCTAAATTCTAGTAGTGTTATAATCTAGGGAAGTACCCTGATGGAAAAACTTTATATTTTGATCTCCTTCCTTGAGCAAGATTTTCCTTGATTTATGGTGCTAAAGGTTCTCTTATTTGGCTTCCAAATTATGGTATAAACTTAATAAATCCTTTTATTTTTTATGGAGAGTAATACTAGAGCCTGAAAGGTTGATTTCCTCCTCAATCTTGATTATTTCATCTTTGATATTTCTATTTTGGAGGAAGATGTTGCCAAAGACTTCTTTGTTCCAAGTTTTTAGTTTTGTTTTAACATGATTGGGTTTCATTGTGATAATATACATGTCATATCCTAAAACTAGTTTATTCCACCATTTTTTGATGGAGTTAAAATTGTCTATTATGATTCTAATTATTATTTGAATTATGATATATAAAAGTGTTTTGATAGATACATAAATCTTAATTAGATGTCGAGGAAATATTTTCCAACAATATTTCACCACTTTAAATCAAATATTGAACATTATGGTGAAGGTATACAAATCTATGAATAGAATGGCATTTAACTTGATGATAATTACAGAAGTTGTTCTCATTATAAAAATCAATTTTAGGCTAGTTTTCTTGAAATGGTTTTGGTACTATCCAAATTATCATATTGGTTGTAACTATATTTCACAAAACCATCTCAATAGGCTTTCTAAGATTAATAAAAAATTATTATGCTAATGACATATTTTTGGAGGTGGTATTTATAAATAAAGAAGTTGAGTAGTTGGATTTACTTTAATAGGTGTTGGTTGCACCATTTGCACATGTCAAGATTTAGTTACCCCATATCCTACAACATTTTTATTATTTTTGAGTGGTTTAGGCTTTTTTGATGTACTTACCTACACTTGTGTAAGATTTTGTGCTTGAGCCTTGTTATGGGCCTAGTTTTAAGAGTAAATCTTTACTATTGTTTTATCAATGAGGTATTTATCAATATGTATTCCCTTGGAAATAACTTATTCAAATGTATTGGCATAAATAGTCTTGAGGTTATGAGTGACATCAAACTAGAGATTGGTAGTGAGAATTATGTCTAATTATTTATCAAGGAGATTATGTGAGATTCAACTATCAAGAGTGCCACCATTGTAAATAATTAGCAAATCTTTCTCATCCTCTTTTTTCTAGTCTGACATATATCAACCATATTCAGCTTGCGTTTGATATTAAATGATAAGTTTTGCATGAATCTCTCAAATAAATCATCAAATTTAAGAACAAAATTCTTGGGTAGGCCAAGGAACATTATAAAGTATGCCCAATAAAACTATGAGGGAACACATGAAGTAGGTATATAGGGATATATGAAATTTATTGACATGTAATAAATAATTCTTATAAATGATTATTAGAATCACCTTTCACTTTATATTTTTCAAATTTGGCCATCTCAAAGTCATGAAAAAAAGGTATTTGAAGATAAATTATATCAAAAATATAGGATCATATTTCATCCAATTTAAACTTCTTACTTTGATTTCATACCTGAATGGTTCAAAATACATCTTTGACCTCTTGTAAATATTTAAAGGTAGGATCAAAGTGAGAGGAAGTGGGTAAATTTTATTTTTTATTCAAAGGTACATTACCTTGACCAAGATAAAGAGGTAGTATATAATGTTGTGTAATGTTTACATGATTATTTTTACTAAGAATATTCACTCTCTGAGTAGAGTTATATTATTGATAATGGACTTGTTGTTGGTAAGGCACTTGTTACTAACTATAGTGTTGATTTAGAGGGAACTAAGGCCTAAATAGAATACTATTTTTTTAGGATTTCAATGCAACTTATTGTTATTATAGGGGAATATGTTATTGATTCCTAGGAATTTCACGCATAGGAGGATTTTAATGTTGGGTAATTGGCATGTGACATTGGATTGAATTAAATCCTTGTTGAGTAGAAGTAGCAATTGGTTTAATTATAGAAACATGTTGTTATTTATATTGGCCCTTATTATAGTGGAATGTTGGTACCACCTATTGAGGTTAGGGATTGATTGGTACTTTTTACCATAGAATGATGGTTTCCACCTATTAAAGTGGGGGATTAGTTTCCACTTACTGAAGTGGAGGATTGATAACCACTTCTTGAAGTGGGGTAATTACAACCTATTTAATGCAGCTTGAGTGTATTTGTAACTTGTTTTAAGATATTTGGAATGTTGGAAGGAGAAGGTCAAGGATAGGATGGCAAAATGTTTTTTTGCATGTTGGATGGTAGTTGATTTGGGTTAAAATATGATACTTAAGAGCTATCCACTAGATGTTAGGTAGGATCTACAAGGAGATGCAAATCAGGAATAGTCACTAAATTAGATACAATTATGGGCATGCTAAACATATCTGAAACTATTTTTTGTTGGAAAATGTATTCATATTATACATGGGATAAGTATACAAATATAAAGATTATTCTATTGGATGATTTTAATCTAAAAATGTGGGATTTTAAACTTTAAATGTGGCCAATTTGTTAGCTAAATTAGATAGAACCAAATTAGCTTGTTTTATTTTTAAATCAATAAGTTGTCTTTATGTGAAGGGTCAACTAGTTGACCCTTTTATTTGTCTGATATAACTAGGGCTTGATTGAAAGTTTGATCTTGTTTAGAGGAAACTTGATTGTATAAAAATGTAAGGGGTGTTTCCTTGGGTGTTTGAATCAAATATCATAAATCTTCTATGGGAAAACTAGGGGAAATTTATTCACCCATCTCAAATAATCTAACAAAATATTCATATCTATTGTCAAATAGTTCTCAATTAAAATTATCTTGTCAATATTAATCACTAGGTGGTGGATTAAAAAGGTACATCAGATTAGGTCTATGCTCAATCTCAAATGGAACATATGAAATGTATGGTTATTATTTTCCTTATTCAACATTGGGTGATACAATCAGAAGATATGGGTTATGTTGTTTAATTTCAACATTAGATGGTGCATTAAGAAGGTATTTTCATTTTTCTTCATCCTCCACATAGTGATCATACCCATAGGGATTGTAAACTACCTCATCATCAAATGAGAGGTTGTAAGTGTTCCCACTACACATTTACTTACGCATGTATAAGTTTAAAATATTCAGTTTGAAAAGGTCTTGAATACCTATAACTATGTCTTGACTTGGTACATGACTTCACTTGGAATATCACTTGGCAATTTGTTTGAGGTAAGATGTTTGGCATATGTTGAGGTAAACCTCAATTTGGAATACACCAATCAAAGGTATGTCAATGTAAATGTTCCAAACAATTTTATAAAAGGATAAATCACAATGATTTGATCTATATATGGTCATTGTTTAGACTTAGGAAATGTTTTTCACTTGGTCTTGTCTTGAAAGTTTTTAATCTTAGAAACTTGAATTTGTGAAAAAAATTAAACTTTAATTATTTGGGAAAATTTAGAAACTTTTAAATGTGTAAAGGTTGGAATAACAAAAGGTCTTGGTTGACAATGGGAAAATCAAGATTTGAAATAAGATTTAAACTATTGACTTCTAAAAGAAATTGGTCTTAGCATAATTTAACTAGAATTAGATCTTGATCTTGGAAATTAGAATTAGTTTTGAAATTTATACTTGGAATTAGACTTGGTCTGACCTTAAAAATAAGGTGATTTAAAATTATCACTTGGATTTGAACTAAGGTTTGGACTCAAATGAAAGGAAAAATGGCACAACATGAACAAGAAGTTTGGAATTTGGTTTAACTTTGAAAATAAAGTTGACTTAGTTTGAAATGGTAATTTAGATTAGGAAAATAGTTTTGGTTCAAATTATTCATCCTAAAAACATGGGTTAGACAATAAAGATAGGTATTGGGGGCAAATTTTAACATGTCACTTTTGTTTGAATCATAATTTTGGAAGAGTAATGCTTCATTATGTGTGTATAAAAAACAAATTAGTCTTAGACTTGGTTGGTTTAATTTGGTCTTAAGTGTAAACAAGGTTTTGACATAAAAATAAATAAATAACACACAATAATTATAAGTAAATGTAATAAATAACATGGGTTTTCATCATATCCATTGAACCTTTAAAACATTTTCATTGATAAGATTATAAAATTTAAATGTTAATAAAATAAATTATTATAATATCAGTGGTATTTTATCCCCACCCTTCTCTTTTAAGGTTCATATGATTAAGGAAATATTTATGGGATGTTACTATTGAATTTTTAAGTCACTCAAATATTATGTATAACTCACAAGGATTCTACAAAAGGTTATGTACCTACAAAGTGTCAAGTTCTTTAAAATAAGCCATGAGCAAACACCTCTCATTCACACCCATGTCTAAGTAGTCAACATAGATATACACATTGAATAAGTGTTGATTTTTACCCAATAGGAGTTCCTGATGCATGCCCCATGAAGATATACTCCATTACACAAGCTAAAATAGCATGCAGGTTCAAGGATACAAAGCCCCAATATTTAGATAGTGCAAGCTGAGGTACATAAGAAGAAGTTATGAATTGTAATAAGTGCACCTAGGATCTTCCATCTTCATGCACATTTATATTCAAAATAGACCCTAAATCTCTATGATTAATTCCCACATCAAATTGTAAATTTTATCTTATACATTTTCATAAATCATAGACTATGATTTATGTCATGCACATGCTACTTTACTAATTAATATGGGTCCTAGGTATGAATAAATCAATTGAAATAATTATAAAAGGAGGAATTATAAAAAAATGATTAAAATTAATGCACCCCCATATATGAATTATACATATTCACCCTTCACTCACTCGTATCCCACTATGTAGTCTAACTACATAACCCTCAATACATAGATGCCCTCAAAAGGCATAAAGTAATATTTACTAAAGAGATGAACAAAAATGACATGTTAGTTCAAGAGAGACCCACATAATGATTGACAAGTAGTGGTAAGGTATACATGGTAATTGAAGGTAGTTTAAAATCTAACGAAGTAATGTCAAAATAGGATGGATTGAGAAAATGAAAAATCCAACTACAACCTTAATGAGGTATGATGGATAGTCATATGAATATTGCATATGATTAATCCCAAGGAAATCAAGTGGTTGAGCCTTATTCAATTAAATTACAGCATAAGCATGGGCACATAATTATCATATCAAAACCTTGAGCCACTCAATAGAACATCATTAAGAATTGTAACCACCCTAATAGTGGGTAAAATCAATCAATGACTCATGGACTTCCCATTTCCTATATAATCATGGGTCTTCCTTGTGAAAAGGGTCAATATTTTTAGTAAACCTCACACAACCAAAATTTTCCCTCCAAAATCACTTATATTGGTTGAACCTTACATGTTAATGAGAATTAAGTTCATCTCCATCTATTATTTTTACACTCTATGTGTTATTTGTGTTTGTTTATATTTGTTTGTGAGTAATATTTTCCCCTATCATTGTTTTCCATTCCTATAACCTCTATGTGGAACTTGTAACTCATTTATAGGTCATATCATATGCACATTCAGGTCTATGTAGACATTATTTGTGGATCATTTTTTGTCCCTATAAATGTTTCACTATGTTACCACACCTTTATACAAAACACTTGTGAATTTGGAGTGTACTTGGTGGAGTCTATGTGATAATGCCTTTTTTCAATTATTTGTAGCATGTCCATGATAATAGGAGCACTCACTCTATTCTTGGTGTATCACCCTTTTAATTTTCAAGCAAATTTTTACCTTTTCCCTCCCTTTTCCCTCAAAAATCATAAGTTTATATTAACAATAGATTTACATTTCATCTATTTAGGTCTATGCACTGGTCCTAAACTAAGTGCACTTATAATATAAAGAATCTTACCTATTTTTGAGGCTTATCACAATGAGTGCAAGGGCCCCACACCTTGGGGGCATTCCCATCTTTGTGATGAGACAAATGATGATACAGTGTGAAAGTGAGTGATAATAATTCCATGCCCAATGATGAACACTTATGTGCCTTATGAAAGGCATTCACACTCTATACCCTACCACAAAAAATTCATGCACAACAGACCATTTACGAGTGTAGGTTTTGAATGACAATAGTTTTTGGCATGCCCAATGGAACCACTTTAAAGAAAATGCTAGGGAATTAGTGATACACTTAGCTAATAAGTGTTGAAGACACTCAGTAATACTACCTGGTGACTCCAAGAATTTTTGGTTCATAAAGATTAGTCCCATATCTACATGCCAAGACAAAAAAGATCATCTACAAAGGGTATTAATTTCCATTTCTTTGAACTTTTATCACCCTCTAAAAGGAGAAGAGTAATAAAATTTTTATCTCCTATTAGGATAAGGATAAGTTCAAGGTAGTCATCCCCTAGAGCTTAGTCTACACCCTAATTTGGGAGATTCCCTACACATAAAATGAGATTATTCCCTATTTAATTCATGTTTATGTAGAGAAATTAGTTGTTTGTACTTTTAAATAGAGGAAATTTATTGATTCTTGCCCAATATGATGACATTTCAATTGCATACCTCAAAATTTCATCCTACTTTACTAGAGAGAATGTGACTTCCCCTCTGGAGCATAAATAGGATATTGTAAATATATGCTTAGTACACCATTTAATTAAAGATAATGGCATAGTAAGGTGACTTGCCTCTTAATTTAAAGGCAAATGACTTCAATGGTATTATGGCTTGAGACTAAATTTTATTCATATGTACTTAGTGAATAATTATGAAATCAATTTGAGGAGTGGAACAACCACTTATCCCTAATAGAGAAGCTCATAACTATAAATTTATCCCCATAAAAGATGATGGTTGATTTCAATTTCAAGTTCTAGAGAATCTGGGATAGGATCCCACCCTTGTTTAATCCAGCTCCCAATACTACATTTTTATATTTCTTTAAAACTCTTAATAATGATATCGATGTGATGATTCAATCTATGGGATGTTCAATATTACCTAATGCCTATGAATTAAATGTGCATGCAAAAAAATTATTTGATCAAAATAGGGAAAATTGTGCCTATACCCCCCATGCCTCTATTCCTATAGCCTCCTCCTAGTCAACTAGATATGCAACCTATGTCAACACTTATCCCCACCATAGTGAGCCCACCAACTTCATCTATTATTCCATTAACAAATTTCATGAGATTAAAATGATACTACAAAGCTATGTAAATGATATTTTATCCCTCAAAAGGTAGTAAGTATAGTAACCCGTACCTCATCAACCCTTTATTTAGTGATACTAGTCAAGTAGACCTCCTTACCAAGGTGGCATGTAAGCACAAAATCAACTCATATTAAATAAATCACCTTATGCATAAAAATTTAATGTCACCATCACCTCTAGAGCTATTTTACCTATGAAAAACAATATTTCATGGGATCTTAATTGGTGTTTCCCATGTAGCCAACCACATACTCAACTTACATGCATAAATGGGGTCATGAACCAAGTGCTCATGGTGAAAATTTTATCACAACCTCAAGAGAAAATGAATACCATGCCATTTCATTAATGAGAGATTCAAATACCATTACAACAACAATGTGGATCTACTCTCATCAATTAGCTAGAGGACAACTTCAACTATGTGAATTAGAATGGAGTATCAAGTGGAGAAAGCACCCCATTTGATTTCAATACAAGATTAAAAAGGAGAGTGATAAGTGAGGCAATACCAACTTCAATTCCCTCACCTTCAATACCCTATATCACTCGTATATGTACACAATCTAAGGTGTTTATGCAACCTTCAATGCACATGAAATAGACTACACAAAGAGAATAGTTATTTAGACCAATGCACTAATATGGGAGGAGACTACTATTCAAAAACCATAGTCAAAGAGTTATTAGATTCCATTTAATGTATTCAAATAGATGAATAAGATGAGCCTCAATGTAACCATTGGGGATGTTCTTTTTATTCTAGCTCAAAGAAATTTAATATAAAACATTATGAAAATCTTTTACAAGTGTAAGACATCTCAACTTATGCCTTCCATATTTATGAGTCTATGATAGTCCAAAGTGGAAAAATTCAAGTGAAAAATAGCACCAAGCCACCCCCATTCTACATCTCCTTGATCATCAACCAACATCTAGTACACATCTGCATGATTGACTCAGGTGCAAGTGACTCAATGATGCCAAATAAAATCATAGATATGCTCAAATTTTCATATTCCCCTATTTGAAAATGACTATTTCGTATGGATGGCATGATAGCCAAAACTATGAGAATCATCAAATATTTTAATCTTACACTTCATGAATGCCTAAGCCTCTTAATTATATAGGATGTCATAGTCATCAACTTACCTCACTACTTCACCATCTACCTCACCTGAGACTTCATGACAAATATCAGTGGATATTTATCTTTATATTGGTCATATATGTTACTCAAAACTAGATACAGGATTTAGTTGAGCATCAAGGCTAAACCTATCTTTAAAATCCATGTTGAACCTTACTCTTCTAGCCTAATTTAATTAAACTATGCAATGTTTGATCAGGAGGAGAATCTAATTCTCCATGAAGTCATGACACCATTTGAAGAGATTTAGATGATTTGTTGGATGAATGGGCATTTGAACATTTTGATTGAGATTCATATGATAATTCATATGAAATAAGGCTAGGTATGTACTACATTTTAGATGAGAATTCTATGCTACCTGAGCTCATAAAGGCATATGAGAACCTTGAGGGTATATGCCAATTTATTTTGATGGTTCCCAAAGTAGAAATGGCACTAAAGTGGGTGAAAATTTAGTCTCTCTTTAAAAGGATAAATATTTCCATGCCTTTATATTTTATTTTTTTCACATGAATAATGCTATAGAATATGAGGCACTGATCTAAGTCCTCCAGATTGTGTAAAAGAAAGGAATTAAGACACTATAGGGCATTTGGTGATAGTAAACTAGTTGTTAACTAGGTTATATCATAGAGCATGGCCAAAAATGGCTTTATGAAAGCTTATAAGCATAGAGTATGAGATATTATTGAAGGCTTCAATGAATTGAATATTGTTTCCATACCAAGATCATAATCTACTGATGTGGATATACTTGCAATTGCAAGTGCATAGTATGACATCCTATGCGATGTAATGAAGGAGTTTGAGTATCTTTTCAAGCTTGTAATTAGACCAATAATACCTAATAATATAGATAATTGGTAGGTGTTTGATATCAGTGAGCTTATTATCAACTTTCTATAGGATAAGGTAGAATTATTCACCAAAACAAAGGCACAACTATGAGCCCAATATGAATATCAAGTCATCCAATTAAAGGGAAACAAGATACTAAAAGGGTTAGTCACCCTAGAAAACATATTCAATTTTTATGACCAACTCAATAAAGAAAATTTAATCATGATAGCAAAAGAGGAGGTCTTTACACAAGCAACCATTTTTTAGGGAAAGGTCTTAAAATATAGAAAGACATGCTCCCTACAATTAATTAAGAGATTTATTTAAATTAGTAGGATATATGATGATATATTTTCATGGAGATATAAGGACCTTAGAGGCTTTGATCTAGGTTTAGTACAACACATAATTGAGCTCAACCTTGGTGCATTGTTAGTCAGCTAGAATCAAAGACCTATCAACCCAAAACTTGAACCATTGATGAGAAAGGAGCTCTCAAATCTCATTGAAGCTTGTATAATACTTTCAATTAAACACTCTTTATGGATTACCTACTTAGTTTTAGTGTGGAAGAAGAATGGGGAAATCCATCTACGTGTGGACTTGAGAAACCTGAACAAAGCTTCCCTCAAATACCACTATCCCATCCCACCAATGGAGCAGATCCTAAAAATGGTTGCAAGCATAGAAATATTCTAATTGCTTGATGGTTACTTAGGATACAACTAGATTCTTGTATAAGAGTATGATCATTATAAGACAACATTTAACACTAAGTGGAGAACCTTTGCATATCAATGGATGCCATTTGGTTTGAAAAATGTAGGAATGACCTTCCAAAGAGCCATGGATATGGAATTTAAGGAGCTCATCAACAAGGTCATCTTAGTTTTACTTGATGATATAATGTTTTTCTATAAACATGTATAAGATCATTTAGGCTATATGGAGAAAGTCTTTGAAAGGTGTTGAGAGTTTATAATATCTATGTACCCTAGCAAGTGTATCTTTGTAATTCATGAAGGTGTTCTACTAGGGCATATTGTCTCTAAAGAGGGACTCATAATTTATCCAGAGTGAGTCAAGGTTATTTCATATTACCCTCTTCCAAGTCATAATAATATTCTCTAGATATTATTAGGAAGAATCAACTTTGTTGGGAGATTCATGCCTAATTTTGACACCCTAACCAAACCTCTCACTATGATACTTAATAAGAATGTTGCATTCAACTAGACTCATTAAATTAAAGTCAATTTTGAATTTATTAAGGATGCCATTATGAAAGTTCCCACCTTGATAAATCTGTATTATAGTAAATATTTTATCCTTTATGCATTTGGTGGGGTAGAGGGAATCTCAACTATTCTTACACAACAAAACAATGATCATTTAGAGTAGCCAATTACCTTCTTTAGTGAGGAGATGAAAGATTATGAGGTTCACTATAGCTTCATGGAGAAGCACATCCTTGAAGTTATGATAGTTCTCAAGAATTCTATGCATATGCTATCCAAAAATAAAATCTTACTCATGGTTTCACATGTAGGCATTAAATATTTTCTTCTCAATAAGGACATCAATGAGAAAAGGGCAAGTTGGGTCATAAAGGTGATGGAGTATGACATGGCCATTCAAATCACCAAGTTAGTGTAAGGAAAGGGAATCTAAAAATAATTGGTCAAGGTGGAAAGTTTTTAAGATAGGATAGTCTTGGTATTTCATGAAAAGGAATCAATAAGATAAGAAGCTACAATAGACTAAATGCAGATTATGATAACCTTCCTCCAAACTAGCTCATACCCCCTTGGATTGAATAAATCCAAGCACAAGTATATCATGTTACAAGCCATTCCCTATGTATTTTTTAGTGGCATTATTTTATATAAGTAAATCAATATATTCTTATTGAGTTGTATATAATTAGACCAAGTGAGTAGAATCATTCAATAATTCCATAATGGACCTATAGGAGGCCATTATTCACCCAAGACCACTACCACAAAAATCATGTAAGCTAGTTATTATTATCCATAGTTGTTCAAATATTTGCATGCATATGTGTGAATTTTCAATACATATGCCTTATTCATAGGCAAAAAAAGGTTGATAGCTTTACCATTATGTCCAATACAAGTCGATCAAACCTTTGCATAGTGGAGCTTGGATTTCATAGACATGATTAACTTGTCATCAAGTGATGGACATAAATGGATCCTCATGGCCATACACCATTTCATGAGATGGAAAAAAGTAATATCACTCAAAGAGGCTAATGATACATCCATCCTAAGCTTTTATGAAGGTATTGTAAAAATATTTAGTATCCTAGCCACCATTATCTCTAATAATGTGTTGGCTCTCCTTAGAACCAAGATCAATGAATGGGACATCAAGAATATAATCCATATGAGTGACTCATCCAATTATTACCCTCAAGGTAATAGTTTGACCAAGTCAAAAAATAAGAATTTTATTTGTATAATAAAGAGGACCATGGAAGATAATCAATGATCTTGACATAATAAGCTCAGGAGTGAATTTTGGGTTGATCAAGTTGCACCCAAAAGAGTGTTAGGAAATTCACCCTTCATATTAGTTTATGGAAGGGAGGCTATATTTCCCACATCTCTCAATTTACCTACATTATAACTTTACCATAAATTATATTTGCTTTAAATTTATCCCCTCATAGTAATATTAGCAAAGATAATGGATCTTCAAGAGACTAAAGCACAGGCTATGCACACTGTAGAACTCCAACAAGCCCAGACCAAGTGGATTTCTGATAATAAGACCATTAATATAAGTTTCCAAAAAATATATATAATGCTTAAATGTGATATAAATAGAGTAAAATTTAGAAGGCATACTATATTTTATGTGATATGGAGTGGTCTATATATCGTAACCAGCTATAAGCAAGCCAACACTTTCCAGCTTACTAGACTGAATGGAAAAGAGATACCTATCCCTATCAATGGGATACATCTCAAAAACTATCTCTATTTATTATTTTATAATTTTTAAATAATTATATTAGATGTTTTTCATTTCCCTAAGTGCCTTATACACCTTATTTTAGGATAATTTTATTTCCTCTAAGTGCTTATGTGCATTGCTTCCCTTAACTTAATCTAAGTGCCTTCGGCAAGTTATTTGATTTTTATAGGAGGGTCTACAATAATTATAAACTTAGGGATACACATCTAATACATTCATAGATGAATGGACCAAAAGTTTCAAAGACTTCATGCCCAATGGATTGTTTCAAAGGATTTATAGATCCCTGCTTATCAAGCAAGCATCCCATAGAGGTCACTATAAGTGTTGAATCTCTAAGTAACCCCTAGATTATTTGAAACTCACAAGGATCTAATAGAGAATTGTGTGCCTATGAAGTGTCAAGTTAATTAAATTAATCTGTGTAGATGCCTCCCATCTATACTCATGCCTAAAGTAGTCAACATAGATCTAAGCATTGACTAAGTGTTGATTCACACCCACTAGGAGTTCTCAATGAGTTCCTTGTGAAGAGATCCTTCATCACAAAATCTAAAATGGCACATAAGTTTAAGGATGTTAATCCCCAATCTTTAGATAATATAGATAGAAGTGCATAGGAAGTAGTTTCAAATTGTAAGAAGTACACCCAAGATATTCCATCTTTGTGCACATTCCTATTCAAAATGGCCCCTACATCTCCATGATGAAGTCTTGTACCAAATCATAAAGTTTCAATTATACACTCTCATAAATTATGGACTATAATTAATTTCATGCACATGCTACTTCATTGACTGATATGAGTCTTAGGTATGAAGTAAAGATTTTAGAAAATTTTAAAAGGGGGGTTTAGCATAAAAGGATTAAAATTTGTGTACCCCCATAAATGACTTATAAATATACATCCTTCACCCACTCACAACCCATTGAGAAGTCTAACTATATATATCTCAGTGTGTAGATGTCCACAAAAGGCATAAGGTAATATTTCCCAAAGATATGCATAATAATGATGTGGTAGTTCAAGAGAGACCCACATAGTGATCGACAAGTGGTAAAAAGGTACAAGTGGTAATTAGGGGTAGTTCAAAATCTAATGAAGAAATGTTAGAATAGGATAGATTGGGAAAATGACAAAGCCAACAACCACATTAATGAAGCATGATGGATAGTCACAAGAATGTGGATGATGGTGTATCCCAAGCAAATAAAGTGGTTAAGCCTTATTTATTTCTATTGTAATAGAAGCATGGGCATGAAATTATCAAATAAAATCCTTAAGCCAATCAACTGATCATCATTAAGAATTATAACCACCACAATAGTGGGTATAATCAATCAATATTGTTTATATAATCTTGGGTCTTTCCTTATAAAAAGGGTCAACATTTTTAGGCAACCTCACACTACCAAAATTTGCCCTCCAAAAGTAATTTTTTTGGTTTAATCTTGCATGTTAATGATAATTAAGTTCACCTCCCTCTATTATTTTTAACTCTATGTGCTATTTATGTTTGTTTATCTTTTTTTATGGGTAATGTTTGCCCCTCTCATTGTTTTCCATTCCTATCACCTCTATGTGGAAATTAAAACTCATTTATAGGTCATATCCTATGTGTATTCAAGACTATGTAAACATTATCTATGGATCAATTTTTGTCTATCTAAGTGTTATACTATGTTCTTATGTCTCTATGTGAAACACTTATGAATTTAGAGTGTTCTTGGTGGAGTCTATGTGATAACTCCTTGTTCTTAAGTATCTGTAGTGTGTCTATGGTAGTAGGATCACTCGCTATATTCTTAGTGTATCACCATTTTAATTTTTAAATAAAATTATTACATTTTCCCTCCCTTTTCCATAAAAACTCTTAGGTTTATATTAGTCATAGATTTACCTTTTATCTCTTTAGATTTGTGTGTTGGTCCTAAACTAGGTGTAATTAAATTAGGAGTCTAGCCTACTCTAGAGTCTCATCCCAAGGGGTGAAAGTTTTCCACACCTTGGGGATGCTCCCATCATTATGTTGATACAATCGATGCTCAATGTGCATATGTGAATGATAACACTTCCATGTCTAGTGTTGAACACTTATGCACCTTGTGCAAGGCATTCATACTTTACACCCTAATACAAAAATTTATTGCACATTAGACCATCCACAAGTGCACATTTAAAATTAAAATAGTTACCTTTGCACCCCTATGTCAATGAATGATCCACATAAAAATAAGAATCTAAGAAGCAATCGAATATTAGCCCATTCATGATAGGGTCTTATCCCATTGGAACCACTTCAATCATAAAGGTCTCAATGAAGTTCTACCAAATTTGGGGTTTGCTTATTATTTTTCTTGGTATTTATATATGGTCCCTATATACGACCCATAATAGGTGGTATGAGGCATAAATATCAATGAATAAGTTTAATGTTGTTTCCAAGATTAGTCCTTTTGAGGGTACCACACCTTGTCTTATGATATTAGAAAGAACTCCCCAGGATTACTTTCCTTACATGAGAATGTGCAAGCATAAAGATAGACCTTCATAATGGAAATGTTCCTCAATTTTTATACCCCAATAGATAAGTAGGGTTTGGTATAATTCTAGGATGTAACTTCCTAGGTCAACACACCCATAAAGACTTAATGGAAGGTGATGAAATTCACCCCACATTATCAAATGAAAAATAAGGTAAAAGGTAAATAGGAATTTTATGTTTCTAAGTCACCTAAAAATGGGAGAGTATACATGTAAAAACAACTCCACAAGATAACCAAGTGATAAAAAAATTGAAATAAATTAAAAAACTTTGAAACTGAACAATTTTGTTTATTACCCAATGAAAATGTGAATTCATTTTATTACCCAAATCAAAATGTGAAGTGTAATTGATGTGTTTAACTCAAAATACCACTTCTTTGGCCATGATACTGTACTAAAAATAGTTAGAAGTTTTATAAAAGTGGTTTTGAGTCAAAAAAAGATCTTGAAATAAGGTTTGTTTCACTCTCATTTTTTCACAAAGGAAGATTTCACCAATAGGTAAGAAGTGATAAATTCCATTGATAAGGAGAATGATTTCACCAATAATTCTTTCAATTTCACCACTACAAACTATAATATAATAGAGAGAATTTAGAATATGATTTTGCTACTAAAGTTGATAATTTCACTGATGATGTTAATGATTTCATTGATGTTGTTGATAATTTCACTAATGATGTCGATGATGTTTCTAATGTGACATGTCCATAACATATATTAATAGTGAATTCATTTAGCTACTATTAATTACAATTTCACTAATAATATAAATAATTTCATCATTTTGGATGATGATTTCACTTATCTCTGACTGATTTCACCATTATGTAGAAGAGCACAAAGAACATAAGTGAAACAAAAATGATTTCACCACTTAGTAAAATGATTTGTTGCTTCAAATGATGATTTCATTGATACGCATATTTATTTCACCATTTATACCTACAGAGAGAACAAAGAAAAAATATAAAATAATGAGTTCACCATTTTTAGGGGTGAATTCATTGTTTAGCAGACCAAATTCAATATTCACACCTAGAATGAATTTGAACATAATTTTGAAGAAAAAGAAGTGAATTAAGCTAGTTACTAGGCTAATTATTATAATTATAATAATTTTAATGGTATAAAATAAGTTGTGGGATGTGCCTAATACTTTGAGTAATCAAACTTAACATGTCATTATGTAGATCAAGAATCCAAGAGAGTTTAGTGAATCAAAATCCAAAACAACTTAAAGACATAATTTTTCAAATCTAATCCCTATGTTGAGTTATGTAATAGAAATAAGAAATACAAATTGGAAGATAAAAAACATGATTTTTACCTCCTTTGAAGATTCATTTGAAGACCAGTATAAATACGTTGAGTTCAACTTGTAGATGTAAAATTCATTGTCAATGCTTGAATTCTCACATGATTAACATCTCTACTTGTCTACACCCAATTTGGATTTGTCTTGGCATGAGAATGTTGAATCAATGTGAATCTCTAATACATTTTGTACATAGTAATTTTACTTCAATAGAACTTTTGAAATAAGAGGCATGAGGTTTGTATTTATATATTTCATGAATAATTATGGACCTTTCATCTCATCTTAAGATGGAAGATTGAGGATCAATTCTCAAATTTGTGATTCCACACATGGATTGTGTAAGAGAGGCCATTTAAGGCCTTCTTGGATTATAGAAGTCACATTGGAGCAAAAGTGCATTCATTGGTATTGTTGGAGTGTGTAAGAGTTGTGTTTAAGAGAGGTGTAAGAACTTGTCTTCAATGTGTAAGTGAAGTGTAAGACATGTCATAATCTTTGATTTATTTCACATCTTACATGATGATGTCATCTTGGGTGAGAAAATATTACTGTTTTAAATTTAGGAAAATAAGATAATTCCAAACCCATGGATTTTCCTATTAGAGGAATAATTAGGCTTGATTAAGTAGGATTAATCAATAATTATAAAAATGATAGTTTTTAAAATGTTTCTCTTTGTCAATCAAGTATTCACTTAATTGCTTTATGTAGACACTTAAAAATGGTTGATTTAATTCAAGATTCAATAGATAAGATTAATAAAAAAATATGATCCATTGCCCCAGTTAGGGATGTGTTTTTGTGATTTTGGGTTAAAATGGTATTTATCCTATTAAATTATGTCCAATGGTGATTTCTAGCTAAACCTACATATGATTACATAAATTTTATCTAAATTTAATTTAGACATAGAAGTGGTTAAAATGAGTTTATACAACCTACATCTATATTTTTTCCATGATAGTGTAACTAAAAATTCAGTTTTTTCCTCTTAACTTATACTCAAACTCATAACTAGTAGTACCATGAAGATACCATATAATGCACTTCTCATATTTAATATGTATAACATGGGGGTGTTGATAGTAGCATAAAATTAGGTTCACAATAAAAGAAATAAAAATATGATGTTAGAAATATGATTGTCATTGATGTCAAAAGGGACATTATGAGCATGTAATTGATGTTCAAGACTGAATATAGTGATTAGAGGATATGAGAAGGATCCTATCATAGGTCAATAATGATTGGAATGCTTGTTTTCATGATTGGAATTCATCTAGTTCTTCATATTTATCATCTAGACATTTTGGGTCTATGATAGGAAAATATTAGAAGGAAATTTTCTAACATAACCATTTCCATGTACGAATGAGTATGGGAGAGTTGGTTAGATGGTTTTGATCACATTAGTCCCTAGTTACTATGTACCAAATCTGAAGACATTGGATGGAGCACAGTTGAAAATATGGGGATGCATTTTTAGCTACTTGGCTAAAATCCACCAACTTTCTATAATTATCCAAATTTGCAAAAGGGTTCAAAAAATCCAAGTAAGCATATTGATGAGGTCAACATTTTCAAATATGGAGGTTTGAGGATAAAATGAACATATGGGTTTGTTAAATTTTGTGCCTATTTTATACGTGCTAAATCTTAGGTCACACAATGTAGTGAGACAAAATATATTCTTGAGAAAATTTGGGCTATAAGACATTTTGATAGTGCTTTCCTTAGTCAAATTTTTAGGTTGCAAGAAAAAGATGATAATGCATTTTTATGATGTCATATCTTGCACATATGAAGTCTTCAAGAGTATATGGATATATGTATGGAATCCCCTATATAATAGGATCATATGCATTAATTTTTATGTCATGAAACTAAGTGTGACAAGAGTTATACAAGATCAAAGTTGGCCTTCTAAGTAAGTTCGAGGCATTTCTAGCTTTGAGGTAGAATAATTTAAGTGAGAAAGTTAATGGTGTTATATATTACATGTGTGAGAGCTTCAAGAATAAATGAGCATATGGGTTCATTTAGTTTTATACCTGGTTTATATGGTCCAAATTTTAGACCATATGGTTGAGCAAAGCAAAAGATTTGAAGGTGAAAAGTTAGCCTTCCAAGCATAATTGAGATGGTCCCCATACTTATACATCTATACTTAAGGTAAATTTTGATCAAGTATCAAAGATATCAATAGAGGAAGTTAGCTCTAGGATGCCAAGATCAAATGAGATGAAGATATGTGTTTGAAGTTTAAATCTTGATCAACAACTATCACTTTCTTGTATTTTGAAGATCTGATTAAATGAAAGCAAAGTCAATTGTCAAAGGCACCTCGGTTAGTGACATGTGTCACAATCATCAAGCTTTCATAGTAAATCCATGGTGTAGTTTAAATTCAAATCATCAATGAGTAATGTGAGGATTCCAAGTGTCTAAATAGAAAGAACTGATAGTAATTTACATAAGGAATGTGTTAATGCCAAGTGTGACATTATCTAGAACTAAATAGAGATAAAGATTGATCTTGTCAAAAGATCTAATGGTGAGAAGATGATTTTATAAAGGAGAACCAATAGAGTGAGTAGACTCAGATGAGATTAAGTTCTTGATATTTAATGAGATAGTGGTGAGCTAAAAATGACCAATTCTGAGAAGATAGATAGAATGAAAGTGATTCAAATGTGTAGGTAGCAATGAGATGGGATAAAGAACTCGACATTTAACATCTATATAGAGATAAATATCATGCATCTTTAGAGATCTAAAAACATGCATAAGCTCGGGTCAAGAAGATTGACGAACATGTTTTAAAATTGATAAAGCTAAAGTTTAGAAGCATACAAAGATTAGATAGATAGTGTGATCCTATTATAATGTGATCAAATATATGAATTTTAAAGTTGATCTATTTGAATATGGACCATCATATCATGACACCAAACACAAGATCAATGATTGATATATAAATATATGTCTAGTCTAACGATCAGATGTAGAAACATGTAGGAACATGTGAGTAAGCCATGAATCATGATAAAGAAAATGAGATTGATCAAGGTAACTGATAAAATCTATGTAAACGTGCATGTGCATCAAAATTAGAGTCCATCAAATATTATATAATGTAAAAAACTAGGAAACATGGTGATAGATGTATGAATTCAAAACATGGGGAACTTATAGTTTGAGACATTGAACTAGAGTTTAGAATTAAAATGATGTGTTATATTCTAAGTGTGAACACATAGAAAATATAAAACCCTAGATCATTTACTTATATATATGACATCTAAGACATAGGTAGAAGCTATTGTAATAATTATAATTTTTAATTAAGTAGAATCAAATTGAGAGAGAGAGAGAGAGGTAGAAATCAAGACAAATGAAGTGTGTCGAATAGAGATAAATATAGACACATAGATAGAGGGTTAGAGAGAAAGAAAAGGAAGATAATGTGAATAATATGATTAGTTACAAATTAGACCTATAACAAAGAATAGAAGGATTAGATTCATTTGTGAGTCTATGCTATAATTTGGGTTTGTAGCTTCATAGAAGAATATGATAGGTTGGTGTCATCAGATAAGCTAAGTTGGTGCTTAGATTAGGGAGTGGGTGATTCCTTAGATTTTAAACTCTTAAATCAAGGGATTGGTGTCTCCTTAGGAATTGTGTCCTTAAACATTATAACCAGTGATGTTCCTTATTATGAGGTTGGATTAAAATAATAGTTCTTAGCTATTATTTTCATGGTGGTTTTTCCCTTATTAGGTTTTCCATTGTATATCTTGTGTTATGTGTTTTTATGTGTGTGATATTTGCATATAGTCTTAATTCAAATTATTTTTTTTGAAAAGGATTAGTTTTAGTTAATATATTGATTTACCCCTCCCCTCTTGATATCTATTTATGTTCTAACAATTGGTATTAGATCCTTAGTTCCTTAGAAGAAGCTTAATTGGCTTAGGTAGATCTTGGAAAAGTGAACACACATAGATAGTCAAGAAGGATCATCATCAAACAAATTACTTCTCTTTGATGGATCAAACTATGTATTTTGGAGCATAGGATGGAATATTATCTATCTTCATTAGGGTTATATGTATGGATATCTATGATAAATGGATATGCAACCCCTAATATAACTCCTACTGATCAAGTTACCAAGAAGGTATATGAAAGTGATTCTAAGGCAAAGAATGCTATTATTTTTGGATTTTCAAACTCAAAGTTTTCTAGAGTGATGCATTATTAAAATGTACAAGATATCTAGAACAAACTGAAGAGCATCTATGAAGGATATGACAAGGTAAATTAGGCCAAACTACAAATATATAAAGGCAAGTTTGAGAGCCTTAATATGAATGAAGAGGAGAATGTTACAGACTACCTCCTCAGGGTAAATGAAATAGTCAATGCAATTAAAGGCCTTGGAGAAGAAATGAAAGAATCAACCATTGTCAAAAAGATCCTAAGATCTGTACCATCAAGATATGATTCTAAAATCTCTGCAATAGAGTAAGAAAGAGATCTAGATAAGCTCATTGTTGATGAGTTACATGGAACCTTAAAAACCTATGAGATTTGAATGGGAGAGGAAAGCACCTTTAAGAGAGATGTTACATTTAAAGCATTTAAACCAATAAATGCAAAATCACCTACATCCAAATCTAAGGAGACTAATGAAGAATAATCTAACTTTATCAAAACATTAAATAGAGAATTTGGAAAGTACAAAGGTAAGTTACCTTTTAAAATCTTTAACTATGGTAAAGTAGGACATTTTGTTACTAAATTCCCTAATAATAAAAAGGATAACTCTAAGCAAGTAGAGAGTAATAAAAATGTCAAACCTTACTATCCCAGGAAGAAGAACTTCAAAAACAAAAAAGGTCTATACACAAAAGAAGACAATGATTCAATGGATGACAGTCATAGTTTTAATGATGATCATGATTGTGATTTTGTGGCTGAGGAAAAGGAAGTTTTATTTATGATAATAGAATCAAATTTTGTGGATTAAGAATAAGTTGAAGATTTAAATGAATAATAAGAAGGAGAAGTGTATCTAGAGTGTGAACTCATTTGTGTTTTAGATGAAATTAACAAGCTAAGAAAAGTGAGCTCAAAATAGAAGAAGCTTGGATAAAAGGAAATTAAGATAATGTCCAAAATTCTTGAGAAATATGATCGTATGGTAATTAGCCTAAAGACACAAGTTGAAGAGGATAAAATAATATAAGATGTATTCAAACTTGAACTACAATGTAAATCTTATGAGTTCATGACGTTAGAAATAGAGATAGTGTCTTTGAGAAAAGATCTTGAAAAGGCTAAAGGTCAACTAGACAAAATTTTGAAGTTGATAAGAGGATCAGACATTCTTGATGAATTGATCAACTCTCAAAAGCCCTTAAAAGAGAGATCAAATCTTGGTTATGAAAAGGGAAAGAGTTCCACTACTAGTACATCTACCAATCTATATGAAAAATTTAAAGCAAAAGGAGAATCAAGAGCAAAGAAAGAGAAATCTTGTAAGGACATAAAGATAGACTCAAACATAGCTTATGTGAAGAAAGATGAACCTAAAAAGAAGCTTGAAGAGAAGAAGAAGACAAAGGTAGTTGATATAGATGGATACACCAAAGTGAGAGACTTGAAGAAGCTAGAGTTTAGAAGAGATCCTCATGTTACACCAAGAATGCTATGACCAGGTATTCCTCATCTTTCTATGGTTATTGTTATACTTATAATTAGTTTGGTCATAGGGCTATTTATTTTAGAGTTTTACCTAAAAGGAGAACATTTTTTTAAGTAGAAACCCTTTTTCTCCTTTGTTAGATACAAATGTAATCTGTTATAAATGTAATAACTTTGGTCACATAGATGAACAATGTAGAACTATATTTGTATGATCAAAATTACATAGTGTAACTAAAGGCATGACTCCCAATGTGAACATAGGTTCACAAGTTTCTAGAAATAAGCCAAAGAAGAAACCCAAAGATGTGTGGAGAGTGAAAAATAAATCTATGCTTGCTCAAACTACACTTCATGCCAAAGAGAAAAATTTTTGGGTGATAGATAGTGGTTGCTCAAATCATATGACTGGTAACAAGATAAATTTCATTAAGTTGAGAAAATTTAAGGAAGTATTTGTTAGCTTGGGAGATAATATAGTAGTAAAGATCAAAGGTAAAGTAACTTTGAACATAGATTGAAAATTTCCTACACATTATGTCCTTTATGTTGAAGGATTGAATCATAATATGCTAAGTGTTAGTCAAATATGTGACAATGGATATAAGGTCACATTAAATGTAGAAATATGCAAGCTAAAGAGATCTAGTAGACTATTTGCAAAAGGGAAAAGGACTAAAATCAACATCTATAATCTTGTTGAAGTTAATCGTAATAGCTTCCTAATAGGAAAGACTAATGAGATTTAGTTATGGTATAGAAGAATGGGTCATGTTAACTTTGATAACCTACTCAAAGTAAGCTCAAATAAGTGTGTCAAACACATGCCCAAGATAACCAAACCTACAGACACTACTTACAAGGAATGTCAACTAGGTAAGCATACAAGGATCAATTTTCAAACAAAGGAGTATGAAACTATAAAGCCTTTAGAGTTAGTTCATATTAATATTTTTGGTTTTAATAATAGAATAAGATCTAAAGGTGATAGATACTTCATGTTGTTTGTAGATTATTAATCAAGAATGACATGGGTAACCTTTTTGAAGGAAAAGTCTCAAAATTTTGAAAGATTCAAGATCTTTAGATTCATGGTAGAGAATGAGATTGGATGGAAGATAAAATGATTAAGATTTGATAAAGGTGGAAAAGTTCACCTCAAGTGAGTTTGTAGAGTATTTTGAGAAGTATAGGATCAAAAGGCACTACTCTTCAACAAAGACTCCATAGCAAAATGGAGTTATTAAGGGAAAGAATAGGATAGTAAAGGAGATGGCTAGAATAATGATAAAAGAGGCCAAGTTACTTTATGGATACTAGAGAGAAGTAATCCAAATAGTAGTATACAACTTGGATAGAGTTCAGATAAGGGTAAATAGTGACTAAAATCCCTATGAGCTATGGTATGGAAAGCATGCCTGTATTAATTACTTCAAAGTGTTTGGAATAAAATGCTACATCAAGAGAAAATAGGACAAATTGGGAAGATTTGAATAAAGATGTGATGACATAATATTTATTGGTTATTACACTCAAATAAAAGCCTATGTATGTCACAATAAAAGGCTACACAAGATTGTAGATATCATTAATGTCAAGGTTGAAAAAGGATTAAAAAATGTTGAACCTAACAAGGAAATCATTATTGAAGAATCAAATCTTGAAGAAGAAGCATATAATGAAGAGGCTAAAGAAATGAATGAAAAGGCACCTCTAATATTTTTTCAAAAGGATCATCCTAAAGAGTAGATAATTGGTAATAATAATTAAGGAGTTAAAATAAGGAGCAAGTAATTTTTTCTCTAAGGTCTAAAATTAAGCACAAAAGCTATGTTGAACCCAACAAGGATGAGAATTGGCTAAAATATATGGAAGAAGAATTGAGCCAAATTAAAAAGAACAAAACTTGGAATTTAGTTTCAATACCCTCAAACAAGAATATGATAGGAACAAAATGGGTCTATATAAATAAGCTCAATGAGGATAGAGTTGTTATAAGGAATAAAGCAAGATTGGTATGCAAAGGATATGCACAAGTTGAAGTCATAGATTTTGAGGAAACATGTGCTCCAATTTCTAGATTAGAAGCTATAAGAATGTTTCTAGTATTCTCTATTTACATGAAGTTAAAAGTCTATCAAATGGATGTTATGTCTGCTTTCTTGAATGAGAACCTAGAAGAGGAAGTCTACATAGAACAACCTGAAGGTTTTCAGTTATTATAACAATAAGATTATGTATGCAAACTAAATAAATCACTATATGGTCTCAAATAGGCACATATGGCATGGTATTCAATATTATACTAGTACCTGCAATAACAAGGTTTCAACAAAAGATGTGCAAATAACAATTTGTAGTTTAAATTAGAAGGTGAACATATGTTGATTATTATTTTTTATGTATATGACATCATCTTTGGTGGTAGAAATAAAAAAATGTGTAATGAATTTTCTACACAAATTCAAAGTGAGTTTGATATGTCTATGCTAGGAGAAATTTTTTTCTTCTTGTAGAATATGTTTCTAGTATTCTCTATTTACAAGAAGTTCAAAGTCTATCAAATGGATGTTATGTCTACTTTCTTGAATGAGAACCTAGAAGAGGAAGTTTACATAGAACAACCTAAAGGTTTTTAGCTGTTAAAATAATAAGATTATGTATGAAAACTAAATAAAGCACTATATGGTATCAAATAGGCACATATGGCATGGTATTCAATATTAGACTAGTACCTGGAATAACAAGGTTTCAACAAAGGATGTGCAAATAACAATTTTTAGTTTAAATTAGAAGATGAACATATGTTGATTATTATTTTTTTATGTATATGAAATCATATTTGGTGGTAGAAATAACAAAATGTGTAATGAATTTTCTACACAAATTCAAAGTGAGTTTGATATGTTTATGCTAGGAGAACTTTCTTTCTTCTTTGGTCTATGAATAGCCCAAATTAATGAATGGATATGCATATCCCAAACCAAGTATGAAAAGTAAATTCTCAAGAATTTTGGAATGGAGGATACAAACCAATTAGTACTCCCCTAATAGTTGGATGAAAGATGAGAAAAAAAGATGAGTCCCTTGATGCAAATCAAACCGTGTACAGATCAATAATAAGTATCTACCTAACTACATCAAGACTAGGTATCTTAATGTACATGGTTACAAGATTTCAAGATACTCATAAATAATCACATGTAAATGTAGTGAAAAGGATCTTTAGATATATCAAGATCAAAATTGACTATGGCCTATGGTACCCTACAAGTGAATATTTCACTTTGACAACTTATACAAATGTTGATTGGGAAGGTAGTATGGATGATAGAAGAAACAATAGTGGTGGTGCATTTTTCCTTGAAAATAGACTTGTTTCATGGCTAATAAAAAATCAAGAGTTAGTTACTCTTTCTATAATAGAAGCAGAGTATGTTGTAATAGTGGCATGTTACACTCAAGTATTGTGGATGAAGAAAACACTTAAAGACATCAAGCTATAGTACAAGGCACCTAGCTCTATTCTTTGTGATAATTTAAGTACTATAAATATATCAAATAATTTAGTGATGTATTTAATAACCAAACACATATCAATCAAGTATCACTTTTTGAGAGAAAAGGTTGAATATTAAGAGGTCATAATGGAATATGTTCCAAATAAGGATCAAATTATAGACATAATCATAAAACCTCTTTTGAAGGAAAATTTTTAATATCTAAGATAGAATTTTTGGAGTGGTGAATCCCACACCACATTTCTAAATCCTAGTGATAGGGCATGAGTCTAGGGGGAGTCTCATAAAAGCTTTGTTGATCCTTTAAAGAAGAGAGAAAACACAACTCAGGTATGCCTATTTTTGCAAAGTTCTAATGAGTTTATGGTTGTATATTCTTAGAAAAAATATTTTATCTAATAAAGGGGGAGAAACATTTAGAGAAATAGTTAGAAAGAGTCCCTTGTCTATTGATGATAAAGTGGGATAAAAAGAGAAAATGATCTTTTAAAAAGTTTGAATAAAAGTGCAAATGTTAAATAAAAGCAGAGCAAGTGTTTAAGCTGAGTATTAGGCAAATATGTCATTGTCTAAGAGGGAATAAGTCTGGTATGAATAGACTCAGTTCAAGTTCATCAGAAGCCAATGTTAGAGAAAGATAAAAGTATTATAATATTAGATCATTTGGTTTTCCATCAATGACAAAGGGGATTTTGTTAGAAATATGATTGTCATTAATGTCAAAAGGGACATTATGATCATGTCATTGATGTTCAAGACTAACTATGGTGATTAAAGGATCTATAAAGGATCCTATCAGAGGTCAAGAGTAATTAGAATGCATGTGTACATGATTTTAATTCATCTAGTTCTTCATATTTATCATCTAAACATTTTGGGTCTATGAAAATAAAATATGAGAAGACATTTTTTTGATGTCATTATTGCCACATGTGAATGAGTATGGAGGATCTAATCACATGGTTGTGATCAAATTAGTCCCTAATTATTAAATTCTAGATTTGAATACATGTAATGAAGTGCCATTGAAGATATGAGGATGAAAATTTAGCTACTTGGACAAAATCCACCAAATTGTTATACTTAGCCAAATTTATAGAAGGGTTCAACAAAGCCAAGTAAGCATATTGATGAGGTTAGCATTTGCACATATGGAGGTCCAAGGATAAAATGATCATATGGGTTTGTTAATTTTTGTGTATATGTTATGTGTGATAAATCTTAAGTCATACAACATATCAAGATAAAAGATATGATTAAGCAAAGTTGGGCTCTAGGACATTTTGACAGTGTTTTCCAACATAGTCAAATTTGTAGGTTGTAAGAAAAAGCTCAGAAGGCATTTTTATGATGACATATATTAAACATATGAAGGATTCAAGAGAAGATAAATATATAGATGGAATACCCTATATAATAAGATAATATTAACTAATTTGAAGGCCATGCGAATAAGTGTGATAAGAGTTATACGAGATCAAATTTGGCCTTCCAAACAAGTTCAAGGCATTTTTAGCTCTATGGTATAATAATCTAAGTGAGAAGATTAATGGAATTATATCTCTCACACAAAATATTTAGGAATAAATGAGAATATGGGTTTGTTTACTTTCATTCCTAGTTTATATGGTTCAAATTTTAGACCAGATGGTTGAGCGAAGCAGAAGATATAAAGGTTAAAAGTTATCCTTCCAGGCATAATTGAGATGGTCCCCATACTTAGATCTACTCAAGGTAAAGTTCTAGCAAGTCTTGAAGAGATTAATAGAGTGCATTAGATATAATATGCTTGGATAAAATTAGATGAAGATAGGTGTTCAAAGTTCAAATCTTGATCAATAGCTATCACTTTTTTATGTGTTGAAGATCTAATGAAGTGAAAGCAAAGTTAATTATCAAAGGCACCTTCACTAGTGACAAGTGTCACAATCATGAAGCTTGTAAAATAAATCAATGGTGTAGTTTAAATTTAAATAATCAATTTTCAATGCAAGGATAACAAGTGTCTCAATATCAGGAATTGACAATAATATACAAAAGGAACATGTTAATTCCAACTATCACATTCTTGAGAGCTAAGCAGAGATAAAGATCAATCTTGTCAAAAGATCTAATGGTGAGCAGATGATTTATAAAGGATATCTAATGGAGTGAGTGGACTTAGATGAGATTAAGTGCTTGATATTTAATGATATAGTGTTAATTTAAAGATCAAGTAAGTCTAAGAAGATTGATGGAGTGAAAATGATCCAAAGATGCAAGAAGTAACAAGATGGGATAAAAAGCTCAATGGCCAATGTCTAAACATAGATAAAGATCATGCATATTTGGGGATCCAATGGCATGCATAATATTAGGTTAGGAATATTGATGGACACATTTTAAATTTGATAAAGCTAAATTTTGGAAGCATACAAATATTAGACAGATAGCATGAGCCTATTAGAATGTGATCAAATGGATACATTTTAAAGCTGAGATATTTAAATATAGACCATCATATCATGGTGACTAATGGAAGATCAATGATTGATATTTAAATATATGTCTAGTCTAATGATCAGATTCAAGAACATGTGAGTAAGCCATGAATCATGATATAAATAATGAGATTGATCAATGTAACCAATCAAATATATGTAAATATGAATGTGCATAAAAACTATAGTCCAAGAAATGTTATACATAGTAAAATACTAGGAATCATGATGATGGATTCATGAATTTAAGATGTGGGAAACTTATAATTTGAGATATTGAACTAAAGTCCAGAATTGACATGATGTATTACAGTCTAAGTGTGAGCGCATGGAAAATATGGAACCCTAGATCATTTGCTTATATATATGACATCTAGGACAAGGTAAAAGTTACTTGAATAATTTCAATTGTTGATTGAGTAGAGTTAAGTTGAGAGAGAGAGAGGAAGAAATCAAGAAAGATGAAATGTATTGAATATAGATAAATATAGACACAAATATAGAGGGGTAGAGATGAAGAAAAGGAAGAGAATGTGTAGAGTATGATCAGTTATAAACTAGACCTGTAATATAAAATAGAAGGATTTGATTTATTTATGAATCTATACTGTAATTTGGGGTTGTATCTCCATAGAAGAATCTGATAGGTTAGTGCCATTAGATAAGCTAATTTGGTGCTTAGATTAGGGAGTAGGTGCTTACTTATAGTTGAATCTCTTGAATCAAGGTATTAGAGTCTCCTTAAGATAGGTCTCCTTAAACGTTATAACTAGTGAGGTTCCTTGTTATGAGGTTGGATTAGAATGGTAGTTTCTAGCAGCTATTCTCATGGTGGTTTTTACCTTATTGGGTTTTATATGGTATATCTTGTGTATGTGTTTTTGTGTGTGTGATCTCTACATATAGTTTTAATTTGAATTATAATGTTTTGAAAAGGACTAGTTTTATTTAATATACTAATTCACCCCCTCTCAGTATCTAGTTATGTTCCAACATATGATTATGATTAAAGTATATAATAATTCATAAATTTTCATGTATAGTGTACCATCAACCAAAGGAGAAGAACACTTAGTAGAAAGATTGATTCTAGATTAAAAATGAGTTAGTGTTGACTTGAAGTATTCTATGTTGAGTTGAAGAATTATTTTTTGAGCCTATTGGATTGATTAATAAAATTTACTTTCAAATACTATTAAATATGAAGATCAAGAAAATAAATTAATAAGCCAAAGTTAATCATCTTGTATTACTCCACTAACCTTTATTTTAAATCATGAATATGCTTTGTGGAACACCTTTTAATGATTAATTTGTCAACATTGTTGAATAAAATCAATATTTTACCATCTAATTTCATGGTTGAGATTGTGGGGTTGGAGGGATTCTATGTAAAGCTAAAAATGACTAGAAACATGTTGATATTTTCATACTAATCTCAAAGAACATGTTCCAAATTTTAGATGTAATTTTTAAAGTTATTCACATAGATGAAGCTCTAACTATAGGTTATGATATGTATATTTATTCCTAAAATTATCCATTCAATAAGGCATTTTTGATGTCCATCTGATGGATTTTTTGCTCCTTTGTTTATATCTAGGAATAATACTAACCTAATGGAATTCAACTTTGAAGATGGATCATAGGTTGTATATTAATAAAAAACTTCAACCTATGAAAAACCCTTTGGTACAAGCCTAACTTAGTGTATGTCAATCGAACCATTTGATGTATACTTAGTATGATACACCCCTTAAACATCACTATTTTTATTCCTTTAGATAAAGTAGCCAGTCTCAATATTTATTATTCATAAGTGAGATAAGCTATTATACCATATCCACCTACCACTTATGATGCATATAAGCCTCATGATAAGTGTTTAGATATTGAATCACTACAAATTTGGCTAAGTGTGCAATATAAAATTAATGTTTTGATATATTCATGTGTGGACTGTTAGGATCTCATTCCCATGTGCCAACCTCATTGTGAACTATTTGGGCCCATTTTGGTTGAAGTTGAGTTGGTTTTTATGTGAATTATATATTACTTTTGTAAATAGATATGGAGGAGGAATATTTTCCCTTATGATTAATAATATTAATTTAATTGAATCTAAAAATTCAATTAATCTAAACTACCTTTTTTGTCATAATAAACATTAGAAGTTATATCCAGCTCAAAATAAACTAATGAAGGAGGAAGATAATATTTTGTCTTGTAATACAATATATTTTTCATCAATAAACTCATCTCACTATTAAATTATTTTAGTTATAGATAGAACAAGAAAAACAATATGCCTTCACATCTTCATAATAACCAAACAAATACAAGGATATCCCTTATTTTACATTACTTTAGACTTATCATTTAGGATATGTATTTATGCATCACATATAAAAATTTTGGAGTCAAAAACATCAAGGTTGACACTAAACAATTTTTATTCAAGAGTCACGTCTTTCACTACTCCATGGGGAGTGCAATTTTTAATGTAGTGTACACTTATTATTATCTCTTTCAAAAATTGAGTAAATTATTTGAAATGCACCATGGAATCAGTTATTTTCTTAAGTATGATATTTTATTTCTACTTAAACATTTTTAAAATGGGTGTAAAGCATAGTCTGTTGAAGTGGAATAATTTCAAATACATATAAACTAATCATCTATTTATTGAAAAACTATCCTCCATTATTTATTCTAGGATGTATAATTTTCTTATTTGACAAGTTTTCCATATTGAATTTAATTTTTTAAGTGATCAAAGATTTCAATATTTTTATATATTATAACTATTTTTTTAAAGATAAATCATCAATTAATGTAATCACATATTTATGTTTATGAAAACAAAAATAGGGTAATTACATGAGATAATAATGAAAAAAAATTAATCTAACTTTCCCTCTAAGATTTACCTTTGGGAAAAGGATCCTTATGTTTATTTTCAAGTGTGAAACCTAGACAAACTCCAAATTTTAAAGAAATTGTCAACAAACTAAGGACCATGTTGTGCTTATTGAGATCCTAAGATTAGTTGCAGTATATGTGACAATAAAACTCATTCCAAAGTTTACTAAAGTAATTTTCATGTGAAATCATGACTTGTGAATATTGATAAAAAAAAATTCAAAATTTTAAAATCTAGCCTTATGATCAACCTTGTTAGTGTCTACAATAATGGACTAGTATTTTAAATTTCTAAAATAAAAATTGGTAGGTATAACTATAAACTGAATAGTTTTAGATTCACGTAAATGTTTTATTTTTTTATATAGATATGAGGTTTTAAAACAAATATGGAATGTAGATAATGTTTTTATAATATGCCATTATCCATCTCAAAGAACCATTTTCCCTTAACAACTAGATGACCAAAGTTTCCCAAAAAATTATTAGCTATGTGACTCTCATCAAAATTGTGAAATATTCAACCATTATTTAATATATTTTTTGAATAATTGGGATATTAATTATAGTTAAGATGAAATATATTTAAGGGTAACAAGTGCTTAAATTGACTCATAACTAGTAGAATGAAATTAAAGTAATAAAATGGATAAAGATTGAATAAATGAATGATGCTTATATGAAAATAAAAATGAGAATATGAACTAAATAATTAAATATTTTTAGGTTGAATATGTGTAACTAAAATATGTATGGAAATGAATAAATCAGACCTGATTATGTGTGTGTAAATCAAATAATAAATGTTATTATTTTGGGATAGAATAGACTAAAAATAGTTAGGATCACCTGTTAGTCTTGACCCATGTGGGTCAATATTTAACTTAAATGGAAATTTTAAAAATGGTGGTATAGTCACCTTAACCTACTTGAAATATGAATTTATGTGTAATTTATATGTTCAGTTATGCGTAGATGACACGTAAATGACCTCTTAAAGGTTATAGCCCCACTAGGACTTATGATAGATTAAAATCTAAAAAATAAGAGGAGTGTAATGGTATAAGACTACACAAATAACCCTTGTATTTAATTAATTATTCATACATATACATACTAATCCAAAGAGGGAATCAAGCCTCATGTAGTTCTCCCATATAGAGTGCTTACTACAATAGTGTTCCTTGTGACAACTATGCATCTAGATATGGCTTGAATAATTGATAATTATTTTATTTAATTGGATAAAGTAGTATTGAAACCTGGATATGTGATTTTAAAATTTAATAGAATATAATTTGGAAATAATATGGAATATTTTCTCATTGTGGAATAGTATAAGTGTGCCCAAATAGTGAAATTTTCAAGTTATGGTATAAGTGGATTAGATGTGCATTTATAGAAATACAAAAGGGTGAAACCTAACACTACCTATCATAAAAATATTGGAAAAACTATAACAAAGGGTTTAAATTTGGAAAATAATTATTACTAAGAGGATCAACTGGCAATCTCAACCCATGTAGGTCAACTCTAACATAGAGAATGCAACATTTTATCTAAAGAACTGTAAATTTCAATACAAATGATTAAAGGGTTTTTTAATAAATTAATAATATTTATGTAGTTTTAAAATAAAAAATTATAAGACATGGGCCCATATAAGTACTTAAGATAAAGTAAGGTGGAAAAATATAACCAATTTAAGGGCTCAATCAAAGTAAGGTAATTGTGTGCCAAAATTGACATTGTTAGGTATTCATGACAAAATTTAATTATCTACATCCCCATCCTCCCTTTAATCTAGAAATAAAATTACAAGAGTAAAATTAAATATACACATTAGTGTGTATAACACATTTTATCTTTGGGAAGAATTTCCAAGCATGTAGGACACTATATAAAATCATGCAATGAAATAAAGGTAGTCAATGTCCATATATGAGTTTTAAAATTTAAAATTAACTTGAATTTTAATATATTTTAAATAAAAAAAAGGAGTAAACCTATATGTGTGAAATAAATTTTTCTCATGTAAATTTTCTTGACTATGATGCTTCCTTGAAACATTCAAAAATCGATGATTTCCACAAAGAACTTGGATGGATTGGTTCTTTTTTTTAGCAATAGAGAATTGAGGGTGATCAATCCACAATATTAATTGAACATGTATATAAATCAAAACCCATTTATGGATGTATAACCTTAATTTGTGTTATTGGTATTTATAGCCATAAAATGGAAATAGGTTGGAATCCACAATAGATTTACAAGATATAATGTTGAAGGGAACCAAATATCCAATATACACTATGCACTTAATTGAATCAATCACTACAAATGGAATATAGATTATTTTGTCACTTTGTTTCTTATTTATTGTGATACTTGTAATAAAAGTTTGAAATTATAAAATATCATAGAATAAGGGAAGGGTATCCTTGCCCCTATCATAAATTTGTAATTAACAAAAAATGTGTGCATGAATTATTATCATTCCCATAAAATATTAAAAATGGTATAATGTGCATGAATGTATTTCATGTCTCCATGTGGTAAATGTAAAATTTGTAATTATATGTAGATTTAAAATTTGTGAACTATATTTGAAGCTTGTGTGCATGTTACCATGCATATGCAACAAAAATATATGAATATATAATTTGTTCTTGTAATGTGAATGCATATGAACGGCATATTCCCCAATAATCTATACCAATAACAAAATTTTAGACCATTATGAATTGAAAATGATTTTTGATCATAAAGTATTATCTCATATATAAAAATCTCATAAAATTACCCTTTTTTGAGGTTAGAGATGTCTCTTGAAAGTCATTCATCTTAGAATAAAAGTTAACTGTATCATGATTTTCAAGATATAATCATTGAATATGGTATAATATGTCAAAAGGCATGTAATCATAGTAATATATGTATATAAAAGATGTAAAGTGTTGAATATAGATAAATTTATCAATGATGCTCATAATATTAGTTATAGTAGAAGTAAACTACATAATAGTTAATGCATGATATATCATGTCACTCATCAAATTCAACAAGATAAATATGGATAGAAACACAAAAAGTATAATTCCACTCATGGGTTTAAGGGATAACATGCAAAGGGGATAAGAATGTTGGAAACTCAAAGAAGTTCAAAGGCCACCCAAAATAAGGCAAAGTTCCCTTCACACAATAAACATGAATATTTTGAAATCACACACAAGGGGCAAGGGAAATTCACTTAATGGACATGAATATGTCACAATCATACACAAGGTACCATGGCCATACACAATAGACAAGAGAAATAAAATCTAATTTTTACAAGTTATAAAATCAATAAAACATAGAACTAGAAATTTAGTCTACACCATGTATTTTAATTTGATCATATCCTATAAAATATCATATCCTTGTACACAATGTAACATAGAGATGTTAACAATACATTTTTAAAGACTATGTAGCTCAATATAGTATAGGGTTTATATAATGGTAACACTTGTAAATACTATAAAATTTGGATAACATACCAAAAAAATAAGCATGGTAATTGGGTAAAATAAATTCCAAACTCTAAGTCCATGTAAACTTTGTATGTCCTACATAACACTCATAAATACTAGTGAAATGAATGTGTGATAGAAATAGATTATTATAGATACCAATAATTAGATAAATAACATATAAAAATGATGTAAAATTTATGTATAATCATTATCATGCCCTATTTTTGAATTTTCAAAATATTTTTAATGTTTTTTTTTTTTTTCAAATATTTTAACTTTTTATACCTTTTTGAAATTTAGAACAAGAATAATAAAGACTAAGAGATAAAACATGGTGTTAAAATTAGAATAAAATTAAGGAATGTGAAAAATACACATGTGTTGAGGTGAAATAATAATGGAATATGATGTGATGGCCATGTATGAAAAATATGCCCCCATTGCATATGTGAATTGTGGCTAAAAGGCATGTATGGGATATAATAGGGATGCATAATAATGAATGTACATCTTCATCTCATCAAATTTACAATTGTAAACATATGTAATGCATATTTATGACAAATATAGGACACAAAAGAAATATTTTTAATGCATAATAATGTTTTATAAACTAAAACTTGGTATAGTATCAAAAAAGTGGATGTATTTGAGCTTTATTTTATCAAACTTTAATGTGACTATGAAAAATGTTACATGTCAGTAACTATGGATTTAATACATTATCAAGAATCAATCTTTAATATTTATTGTAAATACTACTTGTGATGAAAAATAAATTTTTATTTGTTTAAATTTTGAACATAGCATGCCAAATGAAAAAATGTGGTGATATCATATCACTGTTATGGATGTTTTATAACATGGAACTATTAAAGAAGATACAAAAGGCCAAAAAGACACAAAGAGCTAAAGGATATAAGATTGATTGAGTTTATCACATGTAAAAAGAGGAAAAACATCATGTCAAGGTAATCAAGAAGATATGTTCAATAAAAAAATTTATTGTTATTATTTGGATGTATTTTAAAATGTTAGTATATTTGTTGTAATAAAAATTCATTCGATAAATCATCTGCTCTAGAATTGTAATCCTTAGTATGATTAAAATGCATGTCATGTTACCCTTCACCTTATAAAATTTTCATATTATATATTACATAATATATTTGAATAAATTCAAATATTATTCTCATAATTACCAGCATGTGGTCTATGAATTATTCTTCATTCATGTAAAAAATTGATGCACTATTGATTAATATCAATTGTAGCTTACATTTTTTGTAACAATGATCATACTAATGTAAAAATTACCCAATGTGAGGAATAATCCATACCTAAGTATCAATAATGAATTATCCAAAATATATTGGGTATATGACATATCCAAGAAATTTTCCAAATATACATTATGATGTAATTTATTAGTGTTAAATCCTATTTGTTGTAAGATTCTAACACTACAAATAGTTTTCCATTTAGTAGTATAAATGTGATTGTCTTTTTAATAATACCCTTCCATGTATATATTAATTCTTAAATGCTCTTATTTATAATGGTTTTTGTGTGTGGTATCCATAAATGGGTTATTTTTAACCCTTGCAGTAAGTGATGTTTGTAGATTTTATATTAATCAGATAATTCCTTCATGCTTGCATTTTTACTTTTTTTTGTAGTGTTTCACAATGTTCTATATCACATCCTAAAATTATATGGTAATTGTAATATTTTTTTCCTATTTTATAAAAAACATGTGTTATTGATCAATGTCAAGTAGTAGGTAATGTGATGAGTTTACTTTCCAATATCATTTGAAAGACTATTGTTGGTGTATATTGATGTTGCATTATTTTTAATAGTTTTGACACCTTTATACCAAATATTTCCAAGTTATTCACTAATTTTTTCACAAATTCCATATGGGATATACTATTTATATAATTATTCATATTATCATCTTTAGGCATACCTAAAAGATATTTGTTCTTTATATGTATCTATTCTTTAGTTAGTAATTTGGAATCATCATGGTATACCCCTAAACCAATGGGTGTGAATAAAGTATGATATAATTAATCATCTAAGGGTTTTAATTATATGTTGTATAGTTTATCATATATTATATTAACCATTTTGGGTTTTTCATTTTCACTATCATAAAAATATGAAACATTGCCATCTTGTACTTATAAATTGACTAGTAAAGGGAGATCAATTATATGATTTAGTTAAACAAAATTATCTTGATGTTATTTTTTTATAATTTCTTGTTTAATTTTTTCCTTACATAAATTTTATTATTCCAATTATAAAATTTTTGTTTCCTTTTATAATTTTTCATGTTGTACTTGTTCCATTTGTAACTTGTCATGTTCTAGTTGTTCCATTTGTAACTTTTCACTTTATAACTATTCCTTTTGTAATTGCTATTTATTCATTATTGTTTTTCCTTAATTTAGATTTTTGGAGTTTTTTTTATACCTTTAATTATGTTATTTTCAATTATTTGAGTTCTTTTCTTGCTTAATATAATACTTTTTGGTCCATTAATAATTTTTTGTTTGTTTGCTTATTTTAAATACTTGACTCTCATGTTTCATATTTGTATTTTATGTCCCATGAGATTAATTGGGAATGAGGGATGATACATGTGAAATATAAATTTGATTGAGATGCCTAAATTAGATAATATCTAAAAGGTTTATCATGTATATAGAAATCATATGAGTACCCTTCATGCATGAATTTAAGACAAGTGTTATGTAGATGGTACTAATGCCATCATATGTATCCAAAGTCACCCTAATGGTAGATTATAATTTAGATGATTGGGCATAACATGATAAATTAAAAAAAAATAGATCCTAATGTGTAGTACCCTAAATATGGTCATGAAAACATGATCATGTAATTTTTATCCATCTTTATCTTTAATTTAATTATGTACTTGATTAGTACATATTTCACCACTTCAACCGATATCCTAAGCACTAGTGAAGACCTATTTCCATTTTAAACCATAATATGTTGCATATAAAAATATTATGATTGTTAAATAATACATGTATGCATATGTATGTCATAACCCATATCTAAAAATCAATGCTTTACTTAGGGGCCAACAATGTCTAATACTTGGACAATAGTGGGAGGTATCATTTTCCCTATGAGATATTATTTTCTTTTTCCTACTAATGGTCAAATTTTAAAATTAACCCTCTATTAGGTCATATTCCATGTTTTAAGGCTTCAGGATGACAATCAAGAAATGGACATGGAAATTCAAACTAGAACCAAAGAACAGTATCAAAGGGGCTGAGAGGATCACTTTGAAGAAGGTGGGAATAGTCCCAATAAGAATTTTGAGGAATGGAGAGAGAAGGGGAAAAACCATGGAATGCACACACCTATGAGTTGGGTTAATTGAAAAGCAGAGGCTTCTCTCCAACTTGATTCTTGGATGTGTAAGGAGATTAAGGATCTCAAAAGGAAAGTGGAAATTATGGAAGATAACCAGAAAGCTGCATGGAACAAAATTAACATCATGGAAAAATAGATAAGAGATATCCCCGTCAAGCTCAAAGATTACAAGAATAACCTTCAGGAACTCATTAAGGAGAACAAAATGAAAATGGAGGAAGTAACGTCCAATATTTGTGCTGCAGCTGTCAATATTGGAAAAAGAGCAAACGAGGAGACCAAATCCTTGGAGGGGCCTAGCAAAAGGATGATACAAAGCTCTAGAAAGAAGGATACACAAGAGGGAGCCAATTTGGTGGCAACTACTACTCAGGATACTACTGTTGTGAAAGGTAAAGAAACTGTAAAAATGATTTTGGAACTGGAAGAATAGTCTGGTTCTTCTTGTTGGTTATGTTTATTGGTCCTATTCTCTAGTTTCTTTTTGTAATCTTTTGTCTATGGTGCAGCCAAATCTTTGTTAAATCTGGGTTTTGACAGGTGGTCTCTCTGGTGGTTTCAGGTCCATATAAAACCTATTTTTGCTACTTCTCTGTAGTAGTTTTTAGGTTCTGCCTGTGGTCGTTGAGGCTTTATCTTTCTTTCTTTGTGCTTGGGTTTCGGGGTCCCTTCAAAACCTGATTTTACCTTAATTTGAAACATGTGGTTATCCATTTTTAATTATTATAAAGGAACAATCAAGACACTTATTACATCACTTGGAAATTTCAATACATAGGCTTACTTACACAAGTGCATACGAGGCAAAAGTTCCATATTCTTCATAATTTGGATTCTAATAATCTTAAAAAATCATTGGCTAAGTTATAAGCTAATTTTATTTGACCATAAATATTCTTTATAAATTATTCAAGATAATTTTATATTCATCCATTAGTCCAAGGATGATAATTGCATAAAACAATATAGGTGGGAAAACTACATTGGGCTTGGTTTCCCACTTAGAGTATTTGATATGTATGTAATATTAAATAATCATGGGGGTGATTTGTATTATCTTAGACCAAATATACTCCTAATTTTTATACTTTTAGTTATTTCAATCATTGCATGTCATACTAGGGTTTACCACTTGGATAAATTATCTACAATTCTTTCACATACTTTAGAATGCCAAATCAATAGATACATAACTAAATGAAACTATCAAAATTAATTGTGCCCTATTTTATATTTTATTATAATTAAGACAAAATCACCCATATGTTTAATTTGGGAGGCATTATTTTACTTGGCATTCCTCTCCTGACATAATCTCATATCTAGATTCTATGCATTTTATAGGTTTTTTCCTGCTTTTTTATTTCCACTCTCTATCATTAAACATAATCAACCATTAGATAGTTAAAACTATGTTTGTATTCTATTTTTAATATCTAACTTATTTTAAATAGCTTTTACCTTATTGAATGCAACTATTGACTTTAATTTTGTTTGTCTAAAATGAATCTACAACACCCTAATTTATTTTATTTATCAGAATTGGGCTTAAAAATAATAATTAATTTAAATTTTGATGAAATATTGGTTAACCCAATGTGAATCTATCAAGTAAATAAAAAACCTATATGTGATTATATGTTAGATATTTTAGTTGTTCCCAATAAATATTTATAACTTGATAAGGATCCTAGTCATAAAATCATAATAGAGGTGGAACATACCATAAAAAACTCATCATTATATGATAGCCTTAAAAAAGAGTTATTCTAAAAAATTGCTTGATTATTTAGATCTATGGTCTTCCAAAAATCCATAAAGAGGGTGATTCATTGAGACCTATTATGAATATTATAGGTTCACCTTATTATAACCTTGTCAAATTTATCTCTCATAAATTTAAAATCCTCACTAGTCATTCAGATTCTTTTGTCAAAGATTATCCATATTTTATTAATGATATGAGACATAACGAGGTTGATAAGGATGATATTATGATAATTTTTGATGCGATCTCCCTCTTTACTAAGATTTATACTAATGAGGCTATTGACATTACAAAAAATCTTACTAATGATGAAACAATTAATATGGTTAGAGTGTGATTAAAAACCTCCTTTGGTTTTAGGGGAATATTATATGAATATTTAAATTGAGTGTATTGCCATAGGATCACCTCTTTCTCTTGTGGTCTCTAATATTTATATGGAACATTTTGAATCCTTTGCTCTCTTTGCTTCTCTTTTGAAGCCTAAATGGTGGAAAAGTTTTGTTGATGATATTATTGTTGATTAGCCTCATGGTAGACAAAATTTGGATTGTTTTTTATATTTTTTAAATAGAAAATCAAAATTTATTAAATTTATAATGGAGTTTTAAGATAATAACAAAATTTAATAATAAAATGCATTGATGGTTCTTTAACCCACCAGGATTTTTGTAAGAAAACACATACTGATAAATATTTACATGTAAATTGTCACCACCATCTAGCTCAAAAAATTGATATTTACAATAACATTTTCACTCATGTTATGGAGATTTCAGATATAATTCATCTTCTATAATAACTTGAACAATTATCCTATGTGTTTAAAATGAATGGTTATCATGATAATTATATTAGAGAGTCATCAAGAAGGTCCATAGAGCCTCACTTCCTAATCACTAGATAGATGAAAGTATTGGAAAAATATCTCTTCCATACATTAAAGGCACTACATATATTTTGGCTAAAATTCTAAATAAATATAATATTGAAGTGACCTTCTCTCCCTTTAATAATATTGGGAAAATTCTTGATAAGGTAAAAGATCTACACAACCGCAATTGTTTTAAAGGTGTTTATTCTATTTTGTGTAGTCGTGGTAAACTTTATATCGATAAAACTGGTCACTTTATTTAGGTTATAATAAAAGAACATATTATTTATCTCATGCATAATTATATTCAAAAATATGTTACTACTGAACATTCAAAAATTGTATGCCATCATATATGCATGGACAAGGTTAGTATCATTTATAAAGAGGAGTTTTATTTAAATATAAGGATCCAAGAAGTAGTTAGAATTGAAAAACATCCTCTCAATATTAATAAAGATGATGATTAGAAGCTTAATGTAAATTGGAAACTAATTATTCAATGTATGACAAATCATAACATTGATCATACTTAGTTTGTCTTATCTATAGCCAACATATACCATAACATATTTTTCATTCTTATTTATATTGTTAGGTTTCATCTCTTTTCTCAATTAATAAAACATATTTTGCTTATTATACTTACTTTCTTGAGGATGGCCCAAGCATTTGGCTCAAAATGTTGAAGTTTTTAAGACTTTCAATGTAGTTTTCCACTGCTTTATGATTATGTGTTTCGTTACAAGAGTGTGCTTGACAAAATGAATAAAAATTTGGAAGATAATGAATTACAATACATTTTAAAATAAATTTTAATTTCATGAGTTAATTATTTTTTATAAATTTAAATAATTTCAAGATCTTTGTCATACAATAAGAGAAACAAAAATAAATATTCTTGCTTTGAACAATATTAAGTAAGAAAGTACTTATAATTAATTTTCCATAGTAAAATTTCAAACAAAAATGTATTACTATTCCAAACCAACAAATACTAAAGAAGATATAAATGTTATAGTTAATTTTTTTGACAAACATGCTAATAAATTTGTTTTATATTATTAACCAAAGAAGTAATTTTATAAGTTACCATTACCATATCATAAATGTTTAAAATTTTTACTTGAATACAATCTTATTACTCTACCTCCACCATTTTAAGTAGATATGAACAAACCTCAAGAAAAATATTTTTATAATAATGCATATTGTGATTATCATAGATTCAATGGTTGTTATACTAATAGATGTTTCAAGATTAATAATATTATTCAATATCTCATTCATAAAAATGTCATTGTATTGGGAACTCCTGTAAAATATCCTAAGCCTCAACAAAAATAAAATGTTAAATTGAGTATTCTTAGTGATCCATTTCTAAAATAATATACAAATAAGGATCATTTAATAGTTAATCACACTTATGATTATTTTCCACTTACTCAATCATATGATTTCCCCTTGGATAGAATCAATAGTACAATTATTCAAATTATTCAACCATGTCCTATGATTAGTTTTTATGTTAGTGAGATATTAGATGATGACTCTAATTTTCATATTTTATGTATAAGAGCTTATATCTATCAACAACATAGTTTTAGTGTGATAGTCGATAATGAATCAAGTGAAAATGTATACACACTAACATTGATTCATTTATTGGTTTTAGTCACAATATGACATACATGAAACTACTATAAGTTTCAATCTAATCAATGTCAAATGATAAATAACTTTGGGACACATTATGTTTCCTCTCTAAGTAGGCCCAACAATATTATCTGCTCATTTTCTAATTCTTCAAAAAAATGGGGTCTCTGACATGATATTTTTATTACCATGGTTTTAAAATATCTATGATGTAACTTCTATGGTACATACATTCTCAAATTTAAATTATTGCATTCAACTTGTTACATTTTAAGGAATTAAGTATGATTACCATATGAAATCCGTGGTACTTCCTCCACCCTATGCACCACCACATTTCAATGCTACATATATGAAAAAAATATTTATGTTTATAGTTATGTCACCTAATAAAAAGTTTTATAATCAACCAATTTAGAAAGTGATACAAAAGGTTCAAAATCAACCAATGTAAAAGCATATGTATAGGAAAAAATTATCTATTTCTCAATAAGCACAAACACTAGCAACACCTTATAATACAAATCATCATGTTCCTGAAAAGTTTAAAATTTTGGCACAATATTCTACTATTGTTCATAGGACATAATATTATCTTGCATATCATGAACCCACTACTCCTAAAAAGGATTAAACGAGTAGTAATCTAGACAATTTCCTTCCTAAACATGATATATTTTTAGATTCTAATATCTAACATCTAATATATTTATTTAAAATAAGGTAATATTTTTACCATTAATCATAGATTGATTTGATTATTATATTGATGTTATAATTGGTTAATTTTTTTCATTTCTAAATATACTAAAAGATAATAAATAATTGGAAAAATAAAAAAATTATTCTACATATCTTCTAAACTATTACATCATATTATTATATTTAATTTTCCATGTGATTAATGAATCAATTATCCTAATAACTTGGATATTATGGAATTCTTGTCATTTTGTCTCTGCTATTTTCACTTTTATATTTGAATAGTTCTAAAAATTGGTCAAATATTGGCATAATATGACATTTATCTCTATATTTTCATAGTTCACACTGACAAATTATCATTTTCCACTATAGGATAGAATTGAATTCCATTAATTTCCCATTTGGTTCATCCTTTCATGTGCTATTTTTTATTTTAAAATCACAACTTTAGTAAATAAAGCCTTAATAATTCTAAATCTTAGTTATTTTGCCTAGTTTTAATATGCAAATCACTATTTTTCATGCAAAATATTTATTTTTTTAGAGACATATTTTCATACATACATCATGTTTCAACAAGTGTACATTTGATTAAATTAGGATGGACAATAACTTCTATGTATACATCTATTAGTCTCCTATATATTTATAAAACTTACAATTTGCATTTATTTGGTTCATTTTTTTCATACTTAACTAGACATTCTTTTCTATTACATATCTAACATTGAAACATGTTTAAAATGGTTCATATATTTATAACTTAGTCTAATTTTAACACCTTGGTTCTTACTATATTTTATTGTTGTTGGTTTTAATATTTCTATAATACTCAAAAAAATAACACATTTTTAAAAACTATAAAAATATTCTAAATAAAATAAAATCAAGACATGAGCATGATTATAAATCTATTTTACATCTTTGAATATGTTATTTATCTCATGATTAATATTTATCATTTTATCTTTATATCACACATGCATTTCATTGGTATTCAAGAGTTTTGTTAGAGACATAAAAACTTTTAAAATATCAAGATGTTGGACTTGGATGTATCCATTATTCTTGCTAAGTTGAGGTCATATTATTTTTAATTTATAATATGTAAGTGTTATCATGCAATAACCCATATACTATTGAGCTATAAAAATCCTTAAAAATATATGTGCTAACATATATGTTTACACATGTGTATATGGATATGTTATTTTATAGGCTATGATCATATTATATATGCATGAATTAGAATACATTTATAGTTTTATTTTCCATTTGATTTTATTTATTTGTAAATAGTCAATGATATCTTGTTTATTTATTGTGTGAGGCTCTTGGACCTTGGGTGAAAACATATTTTATCATCTGTATGATTTTTATTGTTATTGTTTTTCCATTAATGACAAAGGTCGAGATTATTGAGCATTATTCCTATTGTTGAAGTTTGGCATTGATGTTATCATTAATGTCAAAGGTTCTTAAGAAAGGTGTTCATAAGGTCATAGAATAATTTTATTTTTTTATATAATAATTGAGAGATATTAATTTTTTTTTAGGAGCATTAAGACATGTGAGAAAGGTATAAGATAATGAAGAAGTGTTTCAAGGTCAGTTGTCAAGTTTCAAGTGCTTGAGAAGCCTAGCCATGACACTAGTCATAGCATGAAGAGACCTTATGAGAAATTATGATATTTTTGGCTTGGTGAAATGAGTTAACATAATAATTAGTTGATGTATAATGTTTATTGATCATTAATATGAGGTATTGGATCACTTATGTGAGTGTAGGGCCTACAGACCTAACATGTAATTAGACTACTTATTGACCCTACTTAGCCTAATGAGGAGTCATTATCTAATTTAAGGAATATAAATAATTTTTTACATTATTTAATCATGTGAGATGTTGTGTGATATTTAAGTGTGGTGTTGACACATGGAAAGAGGCATGAAGTTCAATTTCAAGGCCTAATGTGACTTATAGGTCAAGGTCTAGAGAGCAAAGAGAGATGGTGACTAAATGAGGTATGATATTCAAATTTCAAGATAATAATGAGAATTTTAGAATTTTTAGTGGTTTTATATATTATCCTAGGAGTTTTGACCAAGTTTTAAATTATGGTTTGCAAGAAAGACATGAAAAGTGGTTTTGAGGTCTCTCAAGTGTGTAGAATGAAGGGTTATCAACCTGAGAAGGACTTTTAAGTGTTCATTGGAACATGTCCACTGATTTTATCCCTTAGAACTTTTTTGAATCTAACCTATGAACATGTCCCTTGTATGTGGCCCATGGCCTTATTTTTTGACATTTCTATCATAGAGCCTATGTGCTTTTTGAGATTTTTAAGTTTGATAAGTTCCATGATCCATATCATAGACTATTAAAATATTTTTTGACCCTAAATTATAATTATATGACCTTCATTAATAAATTCTATATGGTTTACCATATGTTACAAAGAACATTCAAATAATTCTAATCTTACTATGCTAACACACTTTTTCCATATGCTACATTATTCAATTATTACATCTTACTACACATGTTTCATATTAACTTTTATTTTGATATGAATTTATTTTAGGATTTATTCCCACCTTAAAATGGTAACATTTAAGTGGGCTTCTCATACATGAGATAATTATTTCTTAAGATCAAAAATTAGTTTTGGCACAATACAGTTGTAAAATATTTCAAAAATCAATCACTAACACATTTCATGGGAGCATACTCCTTACATATTTACTCATATTATAGGATTAAAGTAAAAATTCATACATTTTCAAAGTTTTAAATCAAATTTACCATAAAAATTTACATATAATTTCAAATTCTACAGTTATAATGGGGTCATGATATAGGTTCATGCCACTCTTTTTGAAATTATATATTTCTAATTTAAAGGCATGCAATGGTTGATTTATTTTAAGTGCATAGTTCATAAATTAGAGATTACTATGTACTCTATAAATATGTTATCAAATACATTTTAGATTTCAACCTATTTTAAATCTTGGGTTTATAAATCCCAAGTGAGATAAATTAATATTTTTCATCCCTCAATGAGTGTCATTTCTATTCTATAAGTGGTAATTTAATTTTGTGTTTGATCACCCTAAATTTTTTTCCATTATCTCAGATAAGGATCCAAAATTTCTCTAAGTGTTTCATGGGAAACACCTTAATGTTAATTCTTCAAGGAAACTTAATTTTAAAGAAAATTTAAAATAATAATTATGGTTTCACACATACAAGTGTATTCCTTCCATACTTTCATTTCAAATTCAAATTAAAATAAATATTAAAGTTTTCATGTTCAAGAAAATTCTCAAATTTGAAATTCAAGAAAATTTTAAATTCAAACAAATTTTAAAATTTTAGTTTCAGATCATTTTCAATTTTGATCTTTTTCAAATTTAAGTTTTCAAAATAACAAATTAACTACTTCATGTGTTTTTCAAGGTTTACAAAAGAGTATTTTTCCTTACATGATTGGATTACTAGCTCAAATACAAAGTGTGTCTTAAAAGTTAATGTATAACTTTACTTTAATCTATAAATTTCTTATCTAAACTAAAGAGGGGGAAAATGTAGTAACCTAAATCTGGTCATGAATACTTGATCATGTTAATTTCACCTCATTTTATCTTTAACTAAATTATTCACTTAATTAGTACCTATTTTTCAACCTCACCCCTATCCTAAACACTAGTGAAGACATTTCTATTTTTAACCATCATGTGTCACATATAGAACTATTTTAATTGGTGAAAATAATAGTATGCATTTGTATGTCCTAACCTAGAGCCAAAACTCAAGATTTTTTCCTCGAAGAACATCTAATAGGGATAATAGTGGGAGGCATTATTGTCCCTCTAGTACACTATTTTATTATTCTTTTCACTTAAACTTGAAACCCTTGATGATATGACAAGTCTCTCCTCATTAAAGTGGCATAATGGAACCACCTCAGGGTTTTGGGTCACCCAAATTTGAGGTGGATCTCTAGATTAGGGATAGTTCCCTTGATGCACCACTATAGATCAAACCTACCACTAAATTTTGGGGGTGAAAAGGGATAAGGATAATTGAAAACAAATCTAATATAGGAGAGGTGATACACCAAATATATGGTCTAATCACACCACTTACAATTCACTTGAAACCAAAGAGAATCCCACACATACACTTCATCCAATTCAACACTCCTCTTCTACATCAATGTTTCAATCATGGGGTCTTGAAGAGATCTTAGGTTAGGATAAATTAGACAATAGGATTTATATAAACACTAATGAATGATCTAATCACTATACATACAATCCACATTAGACACTTATTTCTTACCTATAAAAGAGAGATTTTAATTCATAGAAGGCACTAGGAAGAGTAACATGTGAAGGTAATAAAAATACACTTACACAAGAACAATAACCAAAACATGAACTTATTGAATATTTAATGAGGTGAAACAACATTATTTATTAATTAAAGGCAAAAATTTGGTAGGGATTCACCATACCTAGGTGGAGAGATGAAATACAATTCCAAAAATGCCAATATTTATAGCAATTATGAGAGGAGATAGAGAAAGAGAAGCTCAAGAGTCACTAAGACACTTGTAAAAAAATTATAAGGAGTTATAATATTCATGTAATCTATCATGAATATTTCCTAAAAATAAACCAAAGAAAATTTTTTCTCAACCTATCTAACTCCTTCATATGTGGCATAGATGCTCTTGTGCTTGCATAAGAAACTACCTCCATGATTTGCCTTCAAAAAAATACCTCATCACTACATAAGGATAGGTAAGATGATTAATTAAAATGGTAAGGGTTAACAATAATACTCCACATGCATTGGATCAGTCCCTGATCATCCATATTCCTCTATCCATGAGTAATCATCTCAAATAATTACAAAATGAATCCTCATGCACCTCTCACACTTGGAACCCAAAACCTTTACAATTATACAATATGATCCATGAAAAATTATGTATGACATCTATTAATAGTTTCCAAGTCATTAGGTTCATGAATAAAGCATTGAAAGGCTTCCTAATTAGATTCTCACCATTTTTACTGTGTTCACTACTCATTCACTATGACTGGCTAAGATGAGGAAGATGGTAGGCACACTTAGGAGATTATATAACTTTATATATGAACATTAGGATTTATAAAAAGTCATAATATCTCTCCCAAAGGTGGTTGCATCTTTTTAAACTCTTCCAAACCTAGAAAATTCACAAATTTTTTAAAATAAGCCCTATTTTACGTCTTTTGTATAGGTAAGTTACAACTCAATTTCAGGGGGAGGAGTCTTGGAGAGTTATATACATATTAAAATTATTTTCATGGCCTTTCCACTACACATGGATGCTTCAATTGCCTTCTTTCCCCAATTGGGTCCTTAATGAGGGTTTATAAGGGTTTTAGGGAGGTATCTAGTATTAGATTTCATTCATAGAGATGACACATTGTATTTATAAAAAAATTACATTTATGGATTCATATATACCCTCCATAGCACCTATAAACATCTTAAGGTTCCATGCAAAGTATTGTAAGATTTTTTAGGCATCTCAAGATGGTCATTCATACCATTTCTAAGCATTTTACAGGCTTGCATGCACTTTAATCTAAGAAATGGATTTTTAGTGGACTCCCATACATAATAAATTCTTAAAAAATTATTTAAATATCCCAAAAACATTTTTTAATCATCATAATAATTCATTAAGAGCTATAAATGGAAAGACCCCCTTTTGAAACTAGGCCTAGACCTTGTTCAATAGGTTTGTCTACACTTCTGAGTAAAATTAACCTTATTGACATTTTAAATGAATTTAAATAGTTTTAAAACATAATTTATATCCTCATGAACATGATCCAAATCATTTTAATTATTTCAAAAATCTTAAAATAGAAGTGACCCCCTTTTTGGAGTTAAGCTTACACCTTGTTCACTAGGTCTACCTGCAAACCTTTTTGTCTAGACCACCTTGTATGGAATCAGATATTATATCCATGATTATCATCATATAATATGTGTTTTTTATATTATAAAACCAAATTTAAGGGTATTTACTTGTTCTGGTTCACCATTTCATCTCTTTTCCTCAAAATTACCAGTTTGGTGAAAGGAGAAAGAACTCTACCTCTGAGACAAAATAGAGGCATGTTTACCTATTTTTTAAACAAAAAAATTATTTTAGGGGGTTATACAAGTAAAAAAAATTCTATATACTAATTTTTATCTCTTTACTTCAATATTTAACCCTTTAAACAACACAAATTCTAAGACTGAGTATGCCTAGGAAACTGCCTGTAAGGTTATTGATTGCTAACTATGTTTTGAGAAAAATGGAGGATATTAATTTTCCATATTATCATGTAAAAGAATTTTATATGTTTAAATATCACATATAATTCTTCCAAATGATATTTTAAACACCATAACCTCTTAAACCATCTCTATGCTCTTGGATTCCAAGACTGGGTCTATAACTATCTAGACTGAGACAACCTTGTAGACATGCTTGTAGGTGTTGATAAATGTGAGAAATATTGTCTAAAGTGTCTATGAATTATATAAATATATATTTAGGTCACAATATTTTTAATTGATCTATTTCATACCTTAAATACTCTTCAAACATAATAAAGGTATCAAAACTCACTTTTTTCTACTTGGCTGGACTGAGACACATGTAATTGTTCCCTTGCTCTTTTCTTTAGGGCATGATACTCATAAATATTTTGTAACCTCCTATAAATTCATATAATTATCATATTTATTTTCACTTCACCCATATACTTCATTGGGACTCAAACATATGCCTTTCACTCTTGACTGGGACCTTTCTGTTTGACTATTGTATGTGTTTAATTCATGCTTGAAAGAGGCCTATAGGAGGACATTTAGGAAGAGTGAAGCAACATATGATACTCTTGAAGCCTCAATAGTATTCCATAATGAATTATACCTAATCAATATTTTTTTAAACTTGATAACTACCAAATAACTATTCCTCTTTATCTCACTGCTCATCTTGGTCAATGCTTGGTTGTAAGTGGGTGTTAAGCTTGATGTATAGACTATATGTTATTCAGAGGGTACAAACTACCTTCAATTAACCCTTATATTATTTACTGGATTAATGGTATGTTATTAATCTAAAAGATTCTTCCAATTTATTTGTATACCTTTGTAGTTTAATTTTAGGTTTTTAGAATCTCTTAGGTTTAGAAGCTTGTAGGTAAAAATGAATAAATTCATGGTATTTAGAAGCAATTTAATGACCTCAAATGACCACCCTCTACTCATCAATTTTATCTAAAAATTGGCATATTGATTTTTCATAATAGATAATAAAATTAAATAATTAAGAGTATTGAAAATTATTTGAAACTATGAAATATGTTATTTACAAAATGCTTATAGACCTTTATTTAGTGTTTTCTAGGCATACAAGCCTAAAATAACAGTCAACACTTTTTTTTATCATGGTTTACCTCTTTCAATTCTCATGATATTAGAAATAGGTCTACCATGATGAAACTAAATTCATTAATAATTTTAGGGTGACTTTATTAAGACTTTAATCCTTCACACAAGGGTCTCTAAACTCTGTGGTACCACCTGTAGGTGGTGATTTTTAACATACAGGGAGATGGATGTGCTACTTGGGGAATATGTTGTTTTGATCATCAATAAATTATAGGTTCATTTTTATTCCTATAAATTTTTATCCTCATACCTAAAATGTATGGAACCAGTATAAACATACTTTCTCAACATGAATTCACCTCCCAAGTACCTGGAACTACATTATTTGATGGTAGACTAAGCTTAGGTAATGATCATGGGGTAGAGTAAATTTATGTTTTGACCTCATTATACATATTATAAATGGTAATATATCACCATATAGATCTTTAAAATAGTTCTCAAACTCTTTTTCAACATGATATTCTCTTGTACTCATTCTTGTAATGTACTTTCATGGGTGCCTAGTTGAGATAAATCTAGAAGAGATTCCTTGAGTTATTGAGGCTTCCAAAACCAAAAAAATGCACAAACTATGGATAGGTGCTATAAAACCTTTAAAAACACCTAAAAAAATAAAATATATCATACCAAAGTAAAATATTCTTAAATGGGATCAAAAAGGAGACCCCTCATAGATGAAGAAGTATAAAAAGTTGCTTGGCCTCTTAGTGATGGTTCATAAATGAGGAGTCATGAAACTAAAACTTCTTTCCATGGATTTGAAGTAAACTAAGAACTATTTCAACCCCCAAGATAAATCCTCCAAACTCTACCTATACGAACTGTACTATACATCCAAAGATAACCCTTTTTGGCTTGTGAAGGCTAAAAGAAGGAAATGAAGTAAAATTCAATCTTTCTAACTTTGTCTCTACAAACTAGTCATAGTAAAGTCCTCAAAGAGATGAAGAGATAATATTCCCATGCTTTAAGCTGAAGGTGAGCTCACCAAGTCTGTACAAGTGCCATTAATGACCTATTTTCAAAGAGAAACTACCTCTTTCTACATGAAACTACTTCTTGAACTGACTCTAATCACTTCCTAACATATTATCACCTCCTTCACATTATAACTTTCTTGGTGACAAATATGCCTTTTTTACAAATCATATGTGTCATTTATGACAAAATTACACCTTTTGCACATGAGACATGATAAAGGAAAAATTTATGACCTATAAAAAACATAGAACATCTAAATGACCATATTAGGAAATTTTTAAGATAATTTGGACCTTTAACCATGTTTGAATATGGTTGACTAGAGTTGACTTTGGTTGACTAGATAAGAACATGGAAGATAGACTTAGACCAAGGTTAGAGTAGGGATAATTGAAATGTCTAAGACAACATGAGACCGCATAAGACATATGTAAACATTATAAAAGTTTAAAACTGTAGGGGTTGAACTAGATTTGATTGAAAATCAGTTTTGGTCAACACTTTTAGCAATTCCTAGGGGTAACATTCTTGCCTATATTAAGGATAATAGCCCTATCCCATCCATTGGGAAAAGGGAGTCAAATTCACTCTGAAATATCAATATCAAACCTTTAATTCACCAAAAAGATAGATAATTGACCTCAAAACACATAAAGGAAAGATAAACACACAATAAGACCAAGTAAACACACAAAGCAAAGGCACACTTGTGCTATTAAGCACTTAGGTAACACAAGACACAATAGAAAGGAAACTAATTATGTACATTTAACTTAAACATACCTCTCTTCCTAGATAAAAATTGAAGTACCTTGAATCTCCCTCCTCATGAGATGAATGAGGGTGCCAAACATGTTTCTTCGAGGATGGAGTATTAGATGACTCATGCTCCCTTTTTGCTCCTTGTCTTGACATGTCCTTTGATGGAGTCATATCAAAAAACCCTCCAAGGTAGATTAAGTATTCTTTACCTTGGAAACATTCCTCATACTATTGTCCCTTTGTCTCATCGTGGCAAATTTGTATCTCTATGTAGGTGACAACTTGTTGAAATTCTATATCTTCTTGACATCTCATTGTCCTTCTCATTTTTTACAACCTCTTAAAATCCTTCAATAAGTTTTGTGTTATAACACTATATTAATGTTTTTTGTTCAAAATTTTCCTTCATGTTTGTATGAGAAGCTTCACATGTGATTATAGAACCAAAATTCAAACCTTCTTCAGTAGATTCATAGTTATTATGAATTACTTTATCATGGTTTGGAGCCTCTTCATGATGACATCTCTCAACATATACTTGATCTTTAATAGCTTGATTTTGTGTTCTTAGGAGTCTTGTCTTCTCATTATCTTCATATTGTTTGAACATTTGCATGTATGTGTGCCACATGTCTTCTTATTGAAACACATCATCTTGCTTACCATGTCTTGTAGTCAGCTCCTAAGGACTTGTAGGCCCCATGAAACCTTAAGATTCATTGAAAATGTCTTAAAATCTCTACCACAAGTCATCATCTTCTCTTTGATTATCATCATGAAGGGGAACAACAAGAGAAACTTCTTCCTCTTCTTCTTTAGAAACCAAAAGAACTTCTTCCAAGGCATCTTATTCAACACAAGGAATGTCATCTTCATTATCATTACAATATAAAATTTATTCACAAGGATTAAACTCTTCCTTATCATTAATCCAATATAAAATCTCCATCTCCTTTTCCCTCTTAGTGATGCTAATACTAGGCATCTCAATATTAGGAAGTTTATCCCAAGAAGGCTCCCAAGGAAAAATGAAATCTTCACCATTAGAAGGGTAAAATGGATCAATTAGAGGAGGTGGAAAGATGGGTTTAATGGATTATTGAGGATGGGTGGGAGGGAGTTGATTAGTTTCAATCTTCTCTTCACTTCCAACTTCACTTAAACATGATTTGTTCTTCTTTCCACAAGCTGCCATTACTTTTTTCCATCTTGGGAAGGTAGGCTTAGATAATTCTCCATGGGGTTGAGATGAAAATGGAGGGGTAAATGATAATTTAAAAAAACTTAGGGTTTCCTTGGGCTTGGTATCTTTTTTCTAACTTGGAAAGATATGCTTAGGAATCTCTCCATTTTCTACTACCATGATGGATTACCTTAAAATTTGGTTTCCAATTTAATCTTCTTATCAAGATGGGCCTAAAAACTTAATCTTCCTTTCTCAAAATATTCTCCAAATAAAAACAACCTATTCAACAGTGGTGTCCTCCTTCCTTTGGCTTCTCTCTTCGATGAACCTCTAAGAAGGGAAACTTTGGGGAATGCATGAAGGACTTGGGGCATTTTGAAGCATGATTGGATTAGCATTTTGAGTTGGAAAACTTGACACACTTGAATGTTGATGTGGGATGTATTGGAGATAACAATAATGAGCTGGTTCATGAGCTCGTAACCTCTCCTCTAGGTGAAAAATTAGACCACAAACATCAATCATCTCAGTAGTAAGACCTTGCCAATTGTCTCTCTCTATAGGCATCCATTATTTCTTGAATTAATACAAATCATCCCTCACACTCTTGATACAATAATTAGGGATGACTTGACCACAACCATTTATAGTATAAAGGTGTAACATATAGTGTTTGTAGCTAGTGAGAGCATTCTTGAAACCTACAATGGACTGACTTAGAGAGGAACTAGGTGGACTAAGTGAAGTACAAGATTGATAGGGATGATCATAGGTAACATATGATTGATAGGGATCATGACAAGATTTTCCAAGGACTTTTTTATATTGAGATGGAATGGGCAAAGATGGATATGTCTCCCCCACTTATGTTAGGACAAACTCAACATCAAAATAATCCTTCAATCACTCATGAAAAGTGTATATAACAATAAAAAAAACTCAAATAGAGTACCTGGGATGCTTAGCTAGTATATTTATGCTTAGATTCATCATTGGTACTTAGTGAAATTTCCTCCAAATACTGATACCTTGAGGAAAACAATAAAACTCCTCAAATTTTTAGAACAAGAATCCAATTGTACATGCCAAAAATTGTTGTTACTTGAACTTTCACCCCTTGAGGATATTACAAGTCTCTCCTCATTAAAGTGTCATAATGGAACCACCTCAGGGTTTTGGGTGACCTAAATTTGAGTTGGATCTCTAGATTAGGGCTAGTTCCCTTGATGTACCATTATAGATCAAACCTACCACTAACTTTTGGGGGATGAAAAGGGAGAAGGATAATTGAAAACAACTCTAATATAGGGGAGGTGATACACCAAATATATGGTCTACTCACACCACTTACAATTCACTTGAAACCAAAGAGAATCCCACACATACACTTCATCCAATTCAACACTCCTCTTCTAATTCAATGTTTCAAGCATGGGGTCTTGAAGAGAGATTAGGTTAAGAGAACTTAGAAAATATGTATTCTACAAAAACTAATGAATGAGCTACTCATTATACCTACAATCCAAATTAGACACTTCTTGTTGACCTGTAAAAGAGATATTTTAATTCACACAAGGCACTAGGAAGAGTAACATGTGAAGGTAAGTAAAATACACTTGCACAAGACCAAAAACCAAAACATTCACTTAGTGAAATATTTAATGAGGTAAAATAACATTATTTATTAATTCAAGGCAAAAAATTTGTAGGGATTTACCATACCCAGGTGGAGAGATAAAATTCAATGCCAAAAAGGCAAATATTTATTGTAATTATGAGAGGATAGAGAGAAAGAAAAGCTCAAGAGTTATTAATACACTTATCAATAAATGAGGAGTTAAAATAGTCATGGAATCTAGCATGAGATGGGTCATAAAAGGAAATCAAATACAAATTTCCCTTAACATGTCTAACTCCTCCATATGTGGCATAGATTCTCTTGTGCTTGCATAAGAAACTACCTCCATGATTTGCCTTCATAAGACTACCTCATCACTACATAGGGTTTGGTTTGATGATTAATATAAAGGTAAGGGGTTATTAAAAAACCTCCACATGCATTATATTAGTCTCTAATCATCCATATTCCTATGTTCATGAGAAATCATCTCAAATAATTATAAAATGACTCCTCATGTACCTCTCACACTTGGCACCCAAAATCTTTCCAATTATACAATCTTATCCATGCACAAAGAGGGATGAAACTTTTTAAGATTTTCCAATTCATTAGGTTCATGAATCAATCCTTAAAAGGCTTCCCAATTAGAGATCACCATTTTCACTAAGTGCTCACTACTCATTCACTATGACTGGCTAAGATGAGGAAGATGGTAGGCACACTTGGGAGATTATATTATTTAATATATGAATATGAGGACTTATAAAAAGTCCTAATATCTCTCCTGAAGGTGGTTGTATCTTTTGAAACTCTTCTAAACCTATAAAATACATAAATTTGTTAAAATAAACCATATTGTACCTTTTACATATAGGTAGGGTACAACTCAATTACATGAGGAGGAGCCCTGGAGAGTTTTATACATCTTAAAATTAGTTTCATGTCTTTTTCACTACATTTGGATGCTTAAATTGCCTTCTTTCCCTAATTGGGTCCTTAATGAGGGTTTGTGAGAGTTTTATGGAGGTATCTGGTATTAAATTTTGTTCATAAAGATGGCACATTGGATTTCCAAACCAATTCCACTAATGGATTCCTAGAGACCCTCCCTAACACCTTTGAACACCTTAAGGTTCCATGCAAAGTATTTTGAGAGTTCAAGGCATCTCAAGATGGTCACTCATGCCATTTTTGAGCATTCTACAGGCCTGTGTGCACTTAAGCCAATAAATGGCTTTTTGGTGGACTCCACTACATACTAAAGTCTTAAAAAATTATATACATATCCCAAAAAAATGTCTCAATCATGATAATAGCTCATCAGGTAATAGAAATGGAAAGACCTCCCTTTTTGAAACTAGGCCTAGACCTTGTTTAATAGGTATGTCTCCACTTCTAACCAAAATGACCCTTTTTGACATTTTCCATGCATTTACATAGTTTTAAAACATAATTTATATCCTCATGAGCATGATCCAAATCATTGTAATTCTTTTTAAAATATTAAAATAGAAATGATTCCCTATTTAGAGTTAGGCTTGCACCTTGCTTACTAGGTCTGCCTGCAAACCTTCTTGTCTAGACCACCCTATCTAGCCTCAAACCTTATATCTTGGTTTATAATGTTTTAATATGTGTGTTACATATTATAAAACCATATTTAAGGGTATTTACTTATTCTTGTTCACCATTTCATGTCTTTTCCTCAAAACTACCAATTTGGTGTAAGGAGAAAGAACTCTACCTCTGAGACAAAATAGACGCACGTTTCTTTATTTTTTTTTTTTAAAGTATTAGAATTGGTTATAAAATTCATAATGGTGATATATAAAAAGTTTTAACTCTTTAATCTAATATTTTTCCATTCAAACAACAAAAAAATCAAGGCTAAGTCTATCTAAGAAATTACCTACAAGGTTATTGAATGTTGATTATGTTTTATGAAAAATGGAGGCTCTTGATTTTCCATATGATCATGTAAATGACTTTTATATGTTTCAATATCACATATAATTCCTCCAAAGGCTCTCTCCAACACCCTAACCTCTCAAACCACCTCTCTGCTCTTGGATTCCAAGACTGGGTCTATAACTGTCTAGACTGAGACAACCCTACAAGAATGCATGTAGGTGGTGATGAATGTGAGAAATATTGTCTAAAGTGTGTATGAATTCCCTCAACATCTCCTAAGGTCAAAATATTTTTACTTTATCAGTTCATACCTTAAATATTCTTCAAACACCATCAAAACTCACTTTTTCCTGCTTGGCTGGATTGAGACACCTGTAGGTGTTCCCTTACTCTTTTATTTAGGGCATGATGCTCATAGATATATTATAACCTAATATAAGTTCATACAATGATAATATCACTTTTAACTTCACCTATATACTCTATTATTACTCAAACATATGTCTTTCACTCTTGACTAGGACCTTTCTATCTAACTATTATATCTTTCTAATTCATGCCTAAAAGAGGCATGTAGGAGGACATTTAGGAAGAGTGAAGCAACATATGATCCTCTTGTAACCTCAATAGTATTACATAATTAATTATACATGCTCATTATTTTTTAAAACATTCCAACTACCAAAGAACCATTCCTCTTTAGCTCACTACTCATCTTGGTCAATGTTTGGCTGTAGGTGGGTGTTAACCCTGATGTACAAACTATATGTTAGTCAAAGGGTACAAACTACCTTAAATGATCCCTTCTATTATTTATTGGATTAATGGTATGTTATTCACCTAAAAGAGTCTTCAAATATAGGTTTATACCTTTGTATTTACATTTTAGGTTTTATAAGTATCTTAGGTTTAGAAGACTATAGGTAACACTGAATAAATTTAGTGTGTTTGGAAGCAATTTAATGACCTCAAATGACCACCCTCTACTCATAAATTTTCTCTAAAACTTGGTATATTGCTTGTTCATGATAGATACTACAAAGATAATAGTTAGGATCATTGAAAAGTCTTTAAAACTATGAAATATGTTATTTACAAAATGTTTATAGACCTATGTTTAGTGTTTTCTAGGCAGACATGCCTAAAATCATAGTCAACACTTTTTGAGCATGGTTTGCCTCTTTCAATGCTCATGATATTGGAACTAGGTCTACTATGATGAAACTAAATGCATTAATACTTTTAGGGTGACTTTATTAAGAATTTAATCCTTCACACAAGGGTCTCTAAACTCTATGGTACCACCTGTAGGTGGTTATTGTTAGCATATAAATAAATGGATGTGTTACTTGGGAAATATATTGTTTTCCTCATCAATAAATTCTAGGTTCATTTTTTTGCCTCCAAATGTTGATCCTCATACCTCAAATGTTTGAAACAAGTATAAACACAATTTCTCAACATGAATTCACCTCCCAAGTACCTAGAACTAAATTATTTGATGGCAGACTAAGCTTAGGTAATGATCATGGGGTAGAGGAAATATATGTTTTGACCTCAAGAGAAATGTTATAAATGGAAATATATCACCATATAGATCTTGAAACTAGTTCTCAAACTCTTTTTCAATGTGATAATCTCTTTTATTGATGCTTTCAATTCACCTTCATGGTTGGCCAGCTGAGACAAGTCTAGATGAGATTCCTTGAGTTCTTAAGGATTCTAAAACCAAAAAGCAACACACAAATTATGGAGAGGTGTTATAAAACCTTAAGAAACACCTAAAACAATCAAATCCATTAGACCAAAGAAAAATAATTTGAAACAAGCTAAAAAAGGAGATCCCTTATAGGTGAAGAAGCATAAAAAGTTGTCTAGCCTCTTAGTGATGGTTCATAAAGGAGGAGTCATGAAAATAAAACTTCTTGCAATGGATTTGAAGTATACTGAGATCTCTTTCAACCCCCAAGATTACTCCTCCCAACTCCACATATATGGACTGTACTTTACATCCAAAGTTGACCCTTATTGGATTGTGAAGGCTAAAAGTCAGAAAAGAAGCAAAATTCAAACTTTCTGACTTTGTCTCTACAAACTAGTTGTATTTAAAACCTTAAGGAGACAAAGAGACATTATTTACACATTTTTAAGCTGAAGGTGAGCTCACCAAGTCCATACAAGTGCCATTAATGGCCTATTTTCAAAGAGAAACTACCTCTTTCTACATGAAACTACTTCTTGAATTGACTCTAACAACTTCCTAACATCTTCTAACCTCCTTCACATTAGACACTTTTTTGGTGACAAATATGCCTTTTTGAAAAATTGTACAAGTCATTTAATGAGCTAAAAATATGACAAAATGACACCTTTTACATATGAGACATGATAAAGGGCCAATTTATGACCTAAGAAAAACTTATAACATTTAAATGACCATAATAGGACATTTAAATATAATTTTTACCTTTGACCATGTTTGACCAAAGTTGAATTTGGTTGACTAGATAAGCACATGAAAGATGGACTTAGACCAAGGTTAGAGCAGGGATAAGTGAAATGTCTAGGACAACATGAGACCCCAAAATACATATGGAAACCTTATAAAAGTTTAAAAATGTAGGGTTTGACCCAAATTTGATTAAAATTCACATTTTATCAACAATTACCAATGGTCATATTTTCAAATTAACCCTTCCCTTAAGTAATATTATGTGTTTTTAGGCTTCATAACATGCGGTTATCAAGTTTAAATTACTATAAAGGTATACTAAGGTCACTTATTACTTCACTTGGAAATTTCAATATAGTGGATTACTTACACACTTGCATATTGAGAAAAAGTCCCTTATTCTTCCCAATTCAAATTCTACTAATCTCAAACAATCCTCATCCAAGTCATAATCCAATTTTATTCAGATTGAATCAAAGTATGAGTCAAAAGATCACAATTGTATAAATCACTCAATAAGGGAAAACTACATTGGGCTTAAGTTCCCTTTGAGTATTAAATAAGTAGGTATTATTCAGTGATTATGGGGGTGAATGTGGTTATATCATCCCAACTATACTCCTCATTTCTCTACTTGCAACTATTTCAACAATTACATGCTCTAATAGAGTTTATCACTTAGAGAGGTTATCCACATGTATTTCACACACTTATGGATGCAAAATAAACTCATACAAAAATAAATCCAAATATTTCAAGTGATCATGCTCTAAATTATAGTTTTCTAAAATAGGATAAAATCACCTAACAAGGTAAATAGTGGTATCTCTAGAATATCAGTTGTTAGTGTTTGGTTTGGGTTTGATCAGTTGATTATGGATTTGTTCTCCAGACCCCTCCCCCTATAGTAAAATCACCTAAAAAAAATATTTTTGAGCATCACTCTATTCAAAGTGTAAGCAAAATTAAGAATATAGTTCACTAAGCATGGTTTGGATTTGTATAATGCACCCATAACCAAAGTTATGCATGTATGATTCCATTCATACACCATTTCCAATATTCAAATAATCAAAACATATAACACTACATTTAAAATCCAATATTCTTAATGCCAAAGGATCATTGCACAAATAAAATTAGGTCTTAACCATAATTGTATCAACTAAGAAAAAGCATGCCCACATCATTATATAATAATTTATAAGCTTCCAAGGATGTCCTTGCTCATTAACTTCATAAATAAAAGAGATATACAATGGTATTATCCTATATATATCTTTATACCAAGATCTCATAAATTTAAGGATCATTGCACCATATTTCATATTTACACTTAATTTCATACACAAGTTACAATATGATTTAATAATAATTTTCATTCCAAATAGGTGCTACAAGAAGAGTAGATAATGGTTGCAAGATATTTTTCTTTTTAAGAGCAGAAAATAATCATATTAAAATTCAATTTTCATCTTTAATATTTAATTAAAAAATACTTTAGATATGAGTTTTAGAGGTTAAACTGAGGAGAATAAAACCCATAAATAATTTTTGATAAAAATCTATGAGTTATGAGAAGCAACTCCATCAAATTTGGGTTTATATAAAAATAATACAACATACTCTTACATTACAAGAAGATTTATACAACCATACTGCATAGGAAGAGTAATTTTAAACACATTATAGTAAAGCATTTAATCACGAAAACTAAGCAAGAAAATCTCTAAACACATCATGTAACTCCATAATGAAATGACATTCACCAAATTATCCACACACTACCTCGACCCATCCTATGAGCCCTTCAATCAATGGCCCTCACCACCCTAACCATCAACTAGGTGGTGGAGTCAGGTATTCAAGTTTTAATCAAAGGTATGAGCAATATGTTTTTAGCCATCATTGAATAATTTTTATCCATTACAAAACATTATCAAACATAATAACCTCAACATTACATACCAACAAAGCCAACAACACTACAACAAAAACTTCATAAGATGCTCTTACAAAAAATGAGCCTATCAAATCGATCAAGCACCCAATCATAAAATAGAACACCTAGATCTATATATTTTTCAAGAGAAAATTAATGGTCTCAATCATATTTTCACCCCATCAAGAAAAGTGTAAGAGGTAAAATAAGGGAAACAATACCTTGACATCAATACTTCAAAATACACCCAAAATCCAAGAAAAATAAGCCAAAATAAAAACATAAAACTTGGCTAATATGTCATATTTCACAAATGGCCCATAAAGACTAGTAGGGTCAAATAAAAATAGAATAATAAAAACCCATCATCTATAAAATAAATATAGAAAAAAAAAAGAAACACCCAAATCTGTCCATTAGATAATTATAACACAATAAAGAAAACACCCAACACACTATTTTAAGGCAATAATTCTAGCTATAAATAACATGAGCAACTAGGGTTTTAATACCTTATCCACCAAGTCATTTCAATAATAAATCTAATTTTTAAACCTTATATACCAGGTGTAATTTTTAACCCACAATCAGGTATGAAAAGTCAATCCAACCCTATACAACTATGGAAGACAAACTTCAGCAAGAAATAAAAATAATTTCACTTGGCATAAATCTTTCCTAAGAAGAAGAAACTAAAATTTTTCCTAGTTACCCTTCATAAAATAACTCTTTCCCAACTTCATCCTTTTTTTTCATGGCTTTCTCTCTTCTTTTTTCTCTACCCAGACATGAATTTTTCCTAAGCCATTAAACCATACTGGGATGAATTTCCAGACTACATTACTCTCCATAGCTACCATTTTACCTCTAGGGTTTTTTTTTGCAAAAACTAACATAGCAAAAAGACATTCTCCTAAGAAAAATAACTGATTACTCTTAGGTTGAAGATTCAACCCTTAATACCATCATTTATTTTTAAGCTTTAAGCTTTTTATTTATTTTTGTTTTTCTTCTTTTTATTTATTTATCTATTTAAAAATAGATAATCTTTATTTATTTTTAATTTTTTTTTACTATAATGCACGGTCAAATTCTACCCCTTTATGGTCATCATAACCTAACACAAATTTTATTTAATAAAAAATTTAATTATGGGTTACTTCTTGCCCATAGATATATTAAATCAAGGCCATCATGGAGTCTCGTTCTATTTTAATGCATGACATTAACCTTCTCAAGGCCTCTTGGTGATAAAACTAAGATAAGAAGACTTAGATTAAATAATTATAATATGATCCATGGTGAGCAACAAGTTAACAAGCTCAAAATGATAATTAAAGTATTTGAGCCCCTTAAACCACTAAAATAAAGAAAATGATACTTTAGACAAAAAGATAACTTATCACTAAGCCAACACACATAAGTCATAAAACAAAGAAAATAATAAAAACTAAAATCAAACACAACCATAATCAAGAGAGATAAAAATACAAAAATATCAATGAAGATCAAATAAATAAAACAAGATAAAAAGAAAGACATAAGGCATATTAAAACTACTCAAGGATTAGATGGCTCATTACTATTATAATTTTTATTAAGTGATGATGTTACCCAATTGTTCATTAATTCCACCATGATTACCCAGCTATCAAAATCCATCTGTATCCTAACTCATGTACCTGTGAGCTCTGTAGCCATGAAAAAATGGCATTAGCAATATCTTTTCTACATGAATAAAAACATATAGACATGTAAATCTGAACTGTATAATCATCACAATATAAAACTATATTGATAGCATCATTAATATACAATATCAAAGTATATTATTTTAGGATCAAACTATGTTGCTACAGAATAAAATTATGTTGATATAGGATAACATTATGTCACTACAAGATAATAGTATGTCACTATAGGATAATAGTATGTTGTTGCAAGATAACAGTATGTAACTACAAAATAACTATATGTCACTATAGGATAATCGTATGTCATTACAAAATAATAGTATGTTGTTGAAAATTAATAGTATGCCACTACATCATAATCGTATGTTGTAAAATATAAGTATGTCACTACATAATAAGAGTATGTTATTGTATGATCAAATTAGTCAGCATCTATATGTAAACATCAGATGATCAACACTCAAAATATTCTAATACATATAATAATGTCTATAAAAAAATAGTCAAATATCAGGTCATGACATCTTCCTCCCCTTAATGAGGAGCTATCTTGATGACAAATCAAAATAATCATGGATAATATTGTTTAAAACAATTGCATATCTTGTCATGTAACATTTATTTCACTCAACATGTCTCATTATACTAGGAATTTCTAATTTTCTCTCTTTCTTTTAAGATTCTAATCAATGATCTACTAATTTTAATAGTATACCAGTTTATAAAAAACACAGTAGCTAAGTGAAAATTTTGAATCCTTCAAACAAGAGATTCATTAGTTCATGTTTCTTTAAATAAAGATTCACAAATTTACATAACCAATGGATAAATAATAAAATCAAAGAATCTAATAAAAATTATACTACAACCTTTTTGAAAATGTAAACCTCATATGAACAAAGGTCATGTTTTAGAGCATTCATACATACTTAAACTTTTGCATTCTCTCACATAATTTGAGCATGATTCCAAAAATTAGAATTATAAATTTGAAACTAAAGTTGTTTCATGTTAGAATTTACATCATAAAATGGACATAATTTCTAATAAATTAGTAATTTCATAGTTGAAATTAAAATAACTTCAATATTTCTTTTCAATTACCAACCTATAATTTATGACAATAGCTAATTTAGTACAAAAATAGTTAAATCTGAGGCATTTTACATAAAAATTAGTTATGTCCCAAATATAAATTTGTAATATTCACCATAAAATATAAACCATCATAGTAATAATACTCTCTATGTGGTCCTTTTACAACTTTAGATTATGCTTAACACATAATTTTTTTGTCATTCATCTCAAAACATAATTAATAACCAACCAACCATGTTGTTGTGGTTGCCAATATTTACATCATTCATGGGTTAGTGCAGCATCCCACACCAACCACATCGCATATTAGAGATGTCATCCCATGCACTCACATGAAACCTTCAAAAAATTTATCATATTCTCCATTAATTTTATGAGCTCACATGATAGTTACATGGATCCCAATCCTACCATCATTTTACAAATACTTTTTGGTAACACCCAAGAATTTAAAAATTACCTGATCAGGAATTTACATTGCTCCTTCCAAGCATAGGCATACATGTTATTCATGCCTTTAAATAAATCATAATATCCTTTTCAAGAATATTTTCTCATAAAAAAATATTGATTTCATAACATAACATGCTTGCATTTATAAGTCAACATGTGCATACATTATAACAAGTATAACCTTTTCATAATGCATAAGAATCCAACATATAGGACCAATTAATGATTCACAAGGATACATCAAGGAATTTCACACATAGTTTATGTTTATATCAACCTTCACGAGGTGGATAAGGTAACACTTAATCTACAAGGTGATCATTATGCATGAAGATCCTATGGCCAAATTTTGGCACACATGGTACACACCCCTAAATGAATCAAGCAGCTACCTCATGTAAAGGGTAAAAGTGGATTTTCATCTTATGAGAGACTACTCTTCCTAACCCATACCTAATATAAATTAATGAATATATAATACTTATTTACCCTCAACCTCACACTTGCATCAATGCTCATCACTATAACAACAATATGGGATTGTACCACATAATACAATATTATACCTTGGTAGATTTAATTAATAGAGGTTATATTCAAAAGGAAAAAGTTAGATCACAAATTAGTTCACCACCACATTGCTTCATATCAAGAGTTAACAACACAATGCCAAACTTGTTATATGAAATATACATGGAGTACTTATGAAATAATGTTTGATAATATAAAAATATATATAAAGTTACATTTTATAACATAATCACATATAACATAGAGTTTTACACAACATACAATAATTTTACATGCAATGAAACCATGTGGAATAGGATACACATGTTTATTTAGCTATTTTTATAATTTATTCAGAGGGTATTTTCACATCACAACACACAAGCTCACTTATAAGTGAAGCACAAGGGTCCATGAATCTCATTAGATCACCTAATGTCTACATTCCATCCAAATGACACCAAATATCTATCATAAGTACCACATTATCAAACCCAAGGATCTCAAATTTAACATCACCTTCCTTCAAGGGAGGGTGTGTTCCAACAAGGCCCGAAATCTATATCTATGAGTCTCAAAAGTTACCAACAAGGCTCATGCCTCATGGATTATATGGCTCACTCAATCCAAAAATAATAAGAGATCCCCAAAACTCTCTAACTTGTCCAAAAAAGTTAGTCAAATTTAACCCCACTTGGCCCTCCAAGCTTGAGTCACACCCTTAGTCCTCCCAAGGTTATCATACCTTGAGTATAATATGAGAGGTCATATGAATAGTCTATCATTAGACACTAGATATTTATCCTTTTATTCCAATTATAAACTTTTATCACTAACACCCTAATTGGCTTGCCCAAACAATTAAAGGGTTGAGTAGTGTTGTTTATCCTACATAGTGTGGCCTTGGGAAGGTTGGACTTAGACAAGGCTCAAGGTGAAGGTTACTATCATGGAAATTATATATTTTCATGATCATCAATTTTAGTTTAAATTCATAAACTCTAGTACCTCAATATCATAAAACATTGTACTTATTCACTTCCACTTTACATGATGGTTATCATCAGCCAATCATAATAATATTTCAACCAAAAAAACCTTCCTAGTCTTTCTTACATATCCACCACATGGGACCCAATATTTTTCCCCAAGTACCATTCATAATTATCTTTAAAAAAACATTTTAGTCACTTATAGTTACACATAAAGGCAAGAAAAACATACACCTTGCTATAGCTGTAAAAAAACCACATGAAATAAATAAATACATGTTCTTTTAGAACAAATTTTCTTTTAATTCACCCAAAGTACATCATCAATAATATTAGTATCTTATTTTATAATCATTTTTTAAAATTTCAGCACTACCTCATAAGGCTCTATTAACAATTTTTTATATTTGTTGTTCAATCACACCATCTTCCAATGGTAGATTTGCCTTAGAATAGCCTTGAAAAACCATGAGCATCTTATTCATGTTGAGTCATCTTACTCAAAAAAATGCCACTCATCATAAGAGTGATATATCAACTCAATAATTCATACATTTGAGCATATATTACATCGAAGTATTCAATTCATATAAACAAAATATTATAAAAATTCTTCCCATAATAGTCATTATGTTGGGCATTTTTATAATTTTTAAGATAGTTAAAGGAACCCATCATCTATGATATCAACCAAATATCAACATTCAATTAGAAAAACTTTTCTAATCTTGATTATAAATCCACTACTTTGGACAAAACATTGTTTCACAAGCATTAGTCATGAAACAAAGCTCTTTCTTAGCTTATACTTGTGTCATACAAGTCCTAATAATGAATTGGAATACCATTCCAACCTCTTTTAACTTGTTGAACCTTAATTCACATTTTATTCCTTTGTTATTTACAAAGATTATATTCAACAACAAAGGTATCAATTTAACACAACCTTGATTTATAAATTAGTTTATTAGTTCAAGGTAAATATAGTTAACATGTTAAGAATAATAATAGGCCAACTTCATTAATTTACCAATTAGATCCTTAAGATAAAAATAAGAGCTATTAATTTCATTTAATACTTCACTTAAAAATAGAATAAATGAAACCACATAAATCACATAAGAGCTATGAAATAACTCCATCTATAACTTAGTCCAATATAGAACCTGGGAGAGTAATTCTCAACTTAACAAACCACCCAAAAAAATGAGAAATATTCAACAACTCACCAAGTGGTCTTGATAAAAAAAAATTAATTTCAAGGTTCCTTCTCTTATAGCACTTATCATTAAGTTATCTTAATGCATATCCAATTAAATGGTAATGGTAATCAATAACCATTCAAATCTATCAACCCAAAAAGATCAAATCAGTCTCCAATTAACAAAGATTTTAAAATCAAATGATTCACTCAAGTAAATCAAGTATATTCTCTCCCCTACTCGTCTCCCAAACATAAGTCATCTCTTAACCTTTTAAGGACTTAATGTCCCAATAAATTTTCCAATAATTATCAAATAATTATTCTAAATTCTAACAATGGTTTTTTATCACCTTAACTCATATCAACCCACCTATATAGGTCAACTAGTAGTCAAGTGAGACCCATATTACCCAAAATTGGAAAAAGGTGACTCTAGTCAAGGCTATGGAGATCAACATATTTTGGTTATGGAATAATTAAGAGCCCATAGGGTTATAACATTACCTATAAAAATGTTACTATTTTTTGTATACACACTCATACACATATATACTATTCATAATATAGGAACTTTTATCACTTTAGGGTTGCATAAATAGAGCACTAATCAACTCATCCAAGAGGTTAAGTGACTTTATAAGGGTCACACATGACCTTGTTAGGAATATAATACATGTATCATTCTATGCAAGGCATATAATTCTAGAATTTATTTATTATGCACACATAGGTGACATATAGGTGGGTTTCAACAACCATAAAACATACACTTATTAGTTAGTAAAATAAGCCTCTATAAGGATATGGACATCCATAGTAGGTGTATTTACAACCACCCAAAGTACATTATGCAACATAGTCCATTTACAAAGGTATGCATAATCATATAAAAGATCAACTAGATTTTCAAGCACATGTTAAAATGAGTAAAATGTATAAAAACTTAATAAAAATATTTAAGCATGAGCTTTGATGCCAGGTGAAATGACCCCAAAAAAATTCTTTTTTGAGCGTCACTTTGTTCAAAGTGCAAGTGAAATTAAGAACATAGGTCACTAAGCATGGTTGGGATTTGTATAGTACACCCACAACCTAGAAACAAAGTTATGCATGTATGATTATATTCATACACTATTACCAATAGTTAAGTAATTAAAACATATAACACTACATTTAAAATCCAAGACTCTTAATGTTAAAGAATCATTGCACAAATAAAATTAGGTCTTAACCATAATTATTTCATCCAAGACAAAGCATGCCCACATCATTCTATAAGAATATATGAACTTACAAGGATACCCTTGCTCATTAACTTCATATATAAAGACATATGCAATGGTATTATCCTATATAGATCTTTAATATCTCATAATTTTAGGTATCATTGCACCATATTTTATCTTTACACTTAATGCCAAACACAAGCTAGAATATGATTTAATAACAATTTTCTTTCCAAATAGATGCTACAGAAAGTGCATATAATTGCTGCAAGATATTTCTCTTTTTAATGGAAAAATATAATCATTTTCAAAACTCAATTTTATCTCTTAATATTCAATTAAAAAATACTTTAGATATGCATTTTTAAGGATAAACTAAGGATAATAAAATCCACAAAACATTTTTGATAAAACTCTATGAGTTATGAGAAGCAACTCCATCAAATTCAGATTTATATAAAAACAATACAACATACTCTCTTACATTACAAGAAGATTGCTACAACAATACTACATAGGAAGAGTAATTTTAAACATGTTACAATAAAGCATTTAATCACTAAAACTGAGTAAGAACAACTCCAAACACATCATACAACTCTAGAATAAAATAGCAACCACAAAATGATCTACACAACACCCCTACCCATCATATGAACCCTCCAATTGGTGGCCTGAACCACCCCAACTATTATCTGGGTGGTGAAGTCAAGAATTTGAGCATTAATCAAATGTGTCAGAAATATGTTTTTTAGACATCATTGAGCAATTTTTATCTATTATAGAACATCATCAAACACAACAACCTCAACATGATGTACCAACAAATTAAACAACACTATAGAAAAAACTTCATAAGATGCTCTTACAAAATATAAACCTATCAAATCTATCATGCACCCAATCATAAAATAGAATAACTAGATCTATATATTTTTCAAGATCAAATTAATGGACTCAATAATATTTTAACCCCATAAAAAAAATTCAAGAGGTAAAATAAAGACAACAATACCTTTACACCAATACTTAAAAATACATCCAAAATCATGGCAAAATAAGCCAAAATAAAATCATACAACTTGGCTATCATGTCATATTTTCATAAAAGACCCATAAAAAATAATAGGGTAAATTAAAAATAGAATAATAAAAACCCATCAGTTGTAAAATAAATATATCAAAAAAGAAACACCCAAATCTATCCATTAGATAATTACAAACAATAAAGAAAACATCCAACACACCATTTTTAAGGCAACAATTTTAGTCATGAATAACATGAGTAGCTAAGTTTTTAATACCTTATCCACCAAGGCATTTTAGTAATAAATATAATTTTAGAACCTTATATATCAGGTAAAAATTTTAACCCACAATTGGATATGAAAAGTCAATCCAACCCTATGTAGTTATGGAAGACAAACTTTAGCAAGAAATTAAAAAACATCACTTGGCACAAATCTACCCTAAGAAGAAGAAACTAAAAAAAAAAATTGGTTACCCTTCATAAAATAACTCTTGCCTAGCTCCATCCTTTTTTTTTTCTCATGACTTGCTCTCTTCTTCTTTTTTTCATTATCCAGACATAAATTTTTCCCAAGTCATTAAACCCTACTAGGATGAATTTCCAGCTTACATTACTCTCCATGGTTAGCATTTTCCCTCTAATGTTTTTTTTCCAAAAAATAACATAGGAAAAATACATTCTCCCAAGAAAAATAATTGATTACTCTTTGGGTAAAGAGTCAACCCTTAATTCCATCATTTGCTTTTAAGCATTATGCTTTTTATTTATTTATTTTTTATTTTCTTCTTTTTATTTATTTATCTATTTAAAAATAGATCAACTTTATTTATTTTTTTTGAACTATAACGCATGGTCAATGTACACAACCCCTTTACAGTCATCATGGCCTAACACAAATTTTATTTAATAAATGATTTATTAAATCAAGGCCATCATGGAGTCCTGCTCCATTATAATGCATGGCATTAACCTTCTTAAGGCCTCTTGGTGATAAAACCAAGATAAGAAGACTTAGATTAAATAATTTTAATTATAATATGATCCATGATAAGCAACAATTTAACATGTCTGAAATGATAGTTGCAGTATTTGAGCCCCTTAAATGGCCAAAATAAATAAAATGATAGCTAATACAAAAAGATAGCTTATCACCAAGCCAACACACACAAGTCACCAAATAAAAATAATAATAAAAACTAAAAGTGGACATAACCATAATCAAGCAAGATAAAAAGATGAAAATATAAATCAAGATTAAATGAATAAAATAAGATAAAAAGAAATACATAAGGCATGATGCAACTACTCAAGGACTAGATGGCTCATTACCATTATATTTTTTATCAAATTCTAGTGTTACATATCTTTTCACTATTTTCACCATTATTACCCCAACTACCAAAATCCATTGCTAGCTTAACTCATGTACCTATGAGCTCTACAACCACCAAAACATGGCATCAATAGTATCTACTCTACATGAATAAAAATATATATACATGTAAATCTAAACTATATAATCATCACTATATAAAATTATATTGATAACATCATTAATATGCAATATTAAAGTATATTTCTATAGGATCAAAGTATGTTGTTTCAGAATTGTTGTTGTAGGATAAAATTATGTTGTTGTAGAATAATAATATATCACTACAAGATAATAGTATGTCACTACAGGATAATAGTATGTCATTTCAAGATATTATTATGTCACTATAAGATAACAATATGTCACTATAGGATGATAATTCATTGTGGGATAATAACATGTTGCTAAAGGATAATAGTATGTCACTGTAGGATAATAGTATGTTGTTATAGGATAATAGTATGTTGTTGTAAGATCAAATCAGTCATCATCTATATGTAAACATCAGATGATCAACACTCAAAAATATTTTAATACATATAATAATTTCTATAAAAAAAGAATAAAATAGTATGTCATAACATATATATATATATATATTACTCCCCCTATATATAGATTATAGGGTTCATAAGGGATCATACAAAATCTAGGATCCCAGTTTATAACATAGATCTTAGAGTTTTTTGTCACTAGCTATATCAACTAATTATACTAACTAGATAGACTAACTAATTATATAAGTAATATGAACCCCAACTAGTCATACCAACTACTTTACATAATTCATCATCCTATCTTAGGATAGTCTCAAATATAGCTTCTAGGTATTTTTAAGGTTTCCTCCTACATTCATATTTCCACTCTCTATTGGTCAACATGATCACCTATCAGATAGTGATAACTAGCATTGTTCTTTATTTTTCATAGTTAACTTGTTAAGAATTAATTTTTACCTTGTAAAATTTATATATTTAGTTTCATTATATTTATCTAAAGTGAATTTTAAACACCTTGATTTATTCTATTTTATTTATCATAATTAGTGTTAATTAGAATAATTATTCAAATTCAGATAAAATACATTTTTATATGTAAAGATATCATTCCAAGTTTTTTTTGTGAATATTCATTGAACCCTTTGATATTTTAATCTATTTATTAGATAATTTTAGTGTTAATACCCAAATAATCTAAGAAAAGAATACTACAATTGTTCACTCAAAAACCAATATCAATAAATACTCATTTGATTCATATATTTTTTACTTTAAATTAAATTAATAATGGAAGATTTTATGTGATTACATGTTGTGTTGGGAATTATTATTCCTCTAAAGTGATAATATTCTAAGTGTCCATAAAGGTGTTCATTATGGATGTAAAATTGGTATGTTTTGTATCACTAGAGATAATATTGTCTCATAATGTAATATATAAAATATCCTTATAAACTGATGAACTCTTTAGTGTTGTTGCTTCATAACATGCGTTAATTTTATTACTAAAATCATGGAACATATTTTTATGAGTTTGCTCTTCTAATTTAATCAAGTATGAGCATGTTTTATATAATTATTTGATTGAAAAGTGTCCTTGAATAGTTTTAGCCTAAATATTTTTCTAGTTTTATTCTTTCAACTAACTAAACTTCAATGTTCATCTTATGTGCTTGGTCTAAAAATATTGAATTTGGGACTTCATTGACACAATTATCTAAATTTGCCTAAAATTTAATAAGTTTTGGTAAATTTCAAATTATGTTTTGAACTACACTCAAATTTCCTTTCTAGGGCATTTTGCCTTAGATTTATGTAAGTTGTCTAGTTATTTTAGGATCTTCATGACCTTTAATTTAATAATTTTGTTCTTGAATTTTTGTTAATACTATAATGCTTAAGGTTTTATATTTAGTTACCTTTAGAATTAGTTGTTTTAGAAACTTTGAATGTAGTTCACTTTAAATTTATAAATTGGGACTATCTATTCAAAATATTAGGCCTCATTTTGCCTTTTTTTAGGTAAAAGTGACTATGGATTTTTATGGTTTCATTTCAAAACCTAACAACTTTATAATTTATCAACTTGATTTTGCTTTGGATTAAGAGAAAAGATATTTTTTGTTCACATTCTTGATTTCCTTGTCTTTCTTTGGTTTTATAATTAGTTTTTATTCCTCAAATTTTAAATTTTAAAATATAATAGTTGTTTATCCTTTTTTTCTCCACCAATGGTCACTTCCCTTTCCTATGATTCCTTATGTAAGGGAGAAGATACCACTTATCGCTCTCTCACTTGTATGGGCCTCTTTGGGACTTATTCATTTTGTATAAATATTCTAGTTGTCTAGGGTGAGGTTTCATGGTTCAATATAGCTTCCAAGCTTCCCCACCCCATTCATTTATTATATATACACCATACCTTTCATATGTACAATATCATGCCATGTGGCATAATCTCATTTAGATGGATCCTGAGGATAGTTCATATACTTTTAATGTATTACCAAGCTCCTAAATTCCTAATATTGTACCATGTTACATGATCCTATTTTCCCATTCACTGGGATGGTTTGTATATTTATAAGTCTTAGGTGAGGTCCCAAATAAGCAATTCCACTTATCATATTTTACTTCACCAATATCATAGATGTCATCAGGTCAGGTGGACACTAAATTATGCCTAAGATGACTGAATAGATGTCATGTGGCATGAACTACCAACTAAATGACACACTAGAAACCATGCTTTCATTACATGTGCTTAAGTTTGACTTTCATCTAGCTTATCAATATGGTCAATGATCAAAATGCCTTCAATTTGAGCTAAAGTGCTAAAATTTACATGAGTCTTGAATATTTGGTCACTTTAGAGGCTTTTTATTAATACTATAAAGATTTCCTTTTGGTCATCATTGACTCAAATCTTTACAATAATCTTAACTATCTTCAATCTACCAGGTATAAATCATTGTCTAATTTCAAACCTCAGTCACTTCATCTTCAAATGCTTGTTCTATTAGCAGTCTAGGAAGTATAGTCAATTTGTGTGTGTTTATATAATTTTATATTGATAATTAGTCATGCCAGCTTCAAGTTATACTAATTTAGCTATGGATTTTGTAGATTTAGGTAGATTTATCCTCTGGTTCTTATCCATTTTCACCTTATTCTAGACTAGTATGATTAAATGTTTATAATGTTTGATTTTTAGAATTAGTCATCTTCATTAAAATTGACTACTCAATCTTTTGAATCTAATAACTTAGAAAGGCCTATTATTTCATTTTGATCCATATCTACTTTATTTTTGATATGGGATAGCTAATCATTTTATTGTTTGATCTATTTCACTTAGTCACTCTTTTTTTAGGATGAGCCTTTTCTTATTCATTCAAAATATTTAGACTTAGTCATTTATATTTTAATGGCTTGATTTCTCTTTGTTTCAAGGTTTTACCTTAGTTGTTTTCAATGAAATTTGTGTTATAATAGCTACGTTATTTAAAAACAAATGACTATTTTCTTACATGCATATATTCAATGAAGAGTTACCACCCATCAATATCTTGGATCTCCACTTCTCTAAAGCACTTTAGACAAGGAGATTACCTAGACATCCTCTAGGTCCCCAAGATGATTCCACATGATACAATCCCATTTCCTTGAGCCCTAGGTATGGCTAGTTCAATTTTTTAGGAAGTATACTCTTTGACTAAATGGTATGATGCCATGTGGAAATATCATGCTTCTTTGTGCTCCTAAGTCAAGAAGACTAGTATGACATAAAAAGATTAAGAAAGATATTGGGATGAAGCCACATAGAAAAATATTGGGGATCTAGGGTAGTCAAGATATGTTTAACATCATGAAGGACCTATATATCTCTAGGTGAGAAGGATCTTTTCACCTATCAATATCTCATTCCATTATAGCTAAAAAAATTCAAGACCCTGAGACCTTTAGCCAAGATATGAGTTAACACAAAGTCAACATGTAGTAAGGTACTTACATATCATGGACATGCTAGATTTATCAAAGTGGTGAGAAGTGGACACATTAAATAACCTTCTCAAGGTTGATATGTGGACATCCAATAAATTTATTATATCAAAAAATTAATGGTCATCTTGCTCATCTAAGCCATCAAGATATATAAATTAGAATATGGGTCCAATCAGATCTATGTAGTCATGGATTATCTTGTATTCTAGTGATGAGAAGGACCATGTGTCATAGATTCCTAAACAATTCATATAGTGGACTGAGTCAGATAATTATGTGCACATCAAGATCAAGTAGGCTACGATCACAAAAGGAAAAAACAATTCATTAATTTAGCATTGTTACCTTTGTATAAAATGTGGTCTCAAGACTATCTCAAGGAAATTCCCTCTGCATTTAGGTGCCCATAAGAGTTTGACCCAAAATTTAATATAATGATAATTGATAAAAGGAACCAATATTTTACTTGAAAATGTGTAAATTGGAATAATGTATTATTCCAATACTATCATGTTACTAACATTTAATTTAAAAAGGTGCTTTCAAAGGAGGTGTTGTTATCTTAAATATGAACACACATTGAATTTATGCCTTGGTTGCTTCCTATTATTTAATGTTCATAACCATATATTGATTGAGTTATATTATATTGAAAAATATATATAAGGCAAAAAATATGACATAAAATAGGTTTTTTATTTTTGTATTAAAAATTAGAGTAGAGGACCAAACACTTATTTCCTATAATTTTTGTTTTCCTATATATTTTTTCTTGTGAGCAATGTTGTTATGAAGTAATTTTATATATTTCCCTTGATTATGGTGGATCTAAACATTATTTTTCAAGAAAATTTATATCAAAGGAAAGGTTTTGAATACTATTTTTCACTATCTCCACATTTATATGGTGATTTTGTCGATATTTATTCATATATGAACACCTCAAAATCTTACCTCATCTTTCTTCATGGATGTGTGCATATTGGTTAGACAATAAATTGATTTCATGTATGACATATAATTAATTGGAGTAGATTTAAATTCAATACAAATTAGGCCTACATATTTATCTTTCCCTTTCTATTTTTCTATTTTTATAAATATTTTGGAGTAGATAGATTAGATTCAAATTTTTAATCTGTGCATACATGTTTATCTTGATTGAAAACATTGTCATTATTGTTGATTCATTTTTGAATCCATATATGTAATGAATAATACTAAAATACACCATATCCCCATGATAAATAAAAATTAATGATTTTATAAAAAATTAAACCACAATACCAATATTACCTATCATTTATCTAAGATTTATTCTAAACATGCCCTTCAAATGGAACAGTTACACATCAACCACTAGGTTACCCAATAATACCAAGATATGGTGATATAAACCTTGGGGAGATTCAATCTCCTTTTAAGAGAGATTAGGTGAATCCTCACCCTTCCTAAGTTAGTGTGAAAAATGACCCATCAACATATTGGTGTTATAAGGAGGGATTGGGTCTAAAATATTTTAAGATATATGATTGTTTATGATTTGAAACCAATGTTTGAGATTTAGAATTAAGGAAACATTGATTACACTAAGATATTCAAAGTTTCAAAAGTATAAAATATAAATATTATCATGAGGTCAAAGTCTATTGAGGGTGAATTTGAAATTTTTTACCTCACTAATCATATAGAAACTAGATCTGGCAAAGGAAAATACAATATTATATATACTCATTCAATTAATAATTCTCCTATAACTATATTTTCCTTTTTTAATCCTTTTTATACCCCTCAAAACCCACCAATGGATATTCCTTGGATTGGTGGAGGTAAATACCATTCAAACATGTGGGGGTTGCTCATGATTTGCTAAATAATCTTTAAAATTTCTATAAAAAATATGTGCAAGGTGGGATTTAGACTGTTGAAGAACATATTCAATCAATATTTTAAAGATGACATAATAATAAATCAATTTCAACATGAGGATGTGAATTTTTTATTGTTTCCTTATTCCTTATATGATGTGGCATATGGTTTGTATCTTGTCCTACCAGATGAATCCATCACCTCTTAGAATGATCTAGTAACTATGTTTGTCAAACACTTTAGGGTACCTATTAATATTTCCATATTATATCATCACTTTGATGTTACCCATAGATAACAAAATGAACCAATGAGTATGCTTAAAATTTATTTATAAGCTATATAAGATTTTAAAAGAACCCTATCCCCAAATTGAAGTGGCTTCTATTCAAAATTACTTAAGAACATTAGACATAATGATACCTATGTTCTTTATAATAACTCAGGTAGGTCTTGTATATTTATCTTTAACTTATAATGAACACATAAATATTGATAAAAAAATATTTAAAAATGATATGATGCTGGTCCATTACCATCTCTGGGGAACCAACAACATATAAAAAATCCCAATGATTAATCAAGAACTTATGTATAATGCACAAATGATGAACCTGATCCCAAGATCTATGTAACCAAATAAAAACATGACTTATAGTATAATCCTTTGAATCAAATGTTTGGGAGTTAATTTGTTCTTCCAAATTAGATGTTTATAGAGAAAGGTAACCAAAAACTTATTAATACACCATATAACAACCTTGTTTGTGCACCCAACATAACTGGTCATGTTGGTCCAACTCACAATCAATAAATGGTCTTGTCATTTTTAAATAATAAAAAACCTTCTAATATAGATCATAATAAAATAAAACATAATGTAATTATATTTTTGAACCCTATAACACCTTTAGACAATACAAATCAATAGAATATTGTGGGAATAATAAAAATAATAATTTAAATCTTGAGATATGAAACTTGTAATAGTCTGTTAGAAGATTAAACAATAATGTAGCTGATTTAATAAGATAGGTACCTCAGATTCAAATTACCAATAACCCTCCTCAAAACATACATTTCAATTTCTAAAGGACTAGTTGCTAATGAAATGTCAAGCCTAACAATGGTGTACATTCTTCCATTGATAATGCAAATCATACCAACGATAATGCTAATTTATTTCTAAATTAAGTTGATTTATCCTTACACACTTGGTGTATATTACATAATAAAATCGGTCATGCTAAAACTAATTGTGTTGATTTTATGTTAGTATGAAACATATTTCAAAAAATAAATATTTTTTTTGGAAATAGTGCCTAAAACTGATAATAACCAAAATCAAATTATAATAAACCTAAGAACAAACTTATTTTTATAAACTTATGAATCCTAGGTGAGAGTGATAATGATACAGAAGATAGCTTAGATGAATTTTGGGATTTTAGGTAATTTCAATTGGTAAATAATTACATGTTGAGGAGAAAACTATAATCACCTCTAAAAACTCCTCCAAAAAACATCCTCGTTCCACTTGATGATAATTTAAATAATAATTAATTTCCATTAAAATGGCATAACACATATTCAAAATCAAATAACAATGCCACTCCCATAAAAGCTAAAACATTTAGTCACTATATATAATAATACCAGTATGTTATTTTACTAATAATATGATATTAGTGTGTATACTATTGCAAACATAGTTTAATAAGTATTGTTCACTGGTGTTGTTTCACCTATTACATAAGAGATGTGAAAAAAAAGATATCAATGGTGCTGATACTAATGATATAAAACTTTTTCCAATGTGTGAATTGTTGAAAATCTAAATGTTAATATTTTATTCATACAAGAAAAATTAGAAGTTATAGGTATTCATTTAGTAAATGAGATTGAGGAGATAAAAAAAACTTGATGAAGAATATTCATTCTATGAAACTGAGCAAGTATTACCATCTATTAATGTCCCTATATTTGGACATTTGAATCATATTGAAATTCAGGTGAGGTATAATAGTCCACCATTCCTCTCAGCATTAAAACTAATAAAAATAAATATATTAAAAATTTCTAAGCAATAAAATCTAAGTGAAGATGAAGAGTTCATAATGATCAAGGTTGGAAGTACCTCTACACTAGAAAACTCTACTCATACTTTAGATACTACAAAGAGAACCAAGAAGACATTGTCAATTAAATAAAAATATATTTATCTTCTTGATGTCAAGAGTATAAATAATGAAACTAACACTGATGCACCTAATAACTAATTCTTGCTTGAAGAGGTTTTTATTAGAACTAATTTCCATTCCTTCCATCCTAGATAATATCAAAAAAATCAACTATTTAATAATGGTGAACATGTTATTGACTTTATCATGAACATGTATGTATTTGAATCTCAAGTCATTGATGATGTTGATAGACATGACTTTGGGATAGATGAAAAAGGTCTATTAAAAATAAAAATAAATAACATCCCAAAAGGTATGGTCCTTCGAAAAGGTTGTTTAACATGGAATGTCAATGTAAAATAGAGAAGGAACACCCTTCCAAGGGTATGATGCATGAGACATATAATATTTGGAATGTATGTGATTTAAAGGAAGTGATCTTAGGCATAACTTGTACTAAAATAGAGAGGCATTAACTTCCACAAGATTTAAAATACTATAAGGATGTCATAGCCTAGAGTTATGAGGACCTTAAGGTATTTAACACTTCAATATTCATTCATACCATTCATCTCAAGCCTATAGTTAAGCCTTTTCATTAGATATAGAGGCATATGAATCCTTTGTTAAAACCTTTAATCTCAAAGGAAGTACACCAATTTTTGTCAACCAAGATTATTTTTCCTATTAGGCATGCTACATGGGTGGAAAATCTTGTTCATATGTAGATGTTGGAAAAATTATCATTGATGTCAAAGGTCTAGCATTATTGGTGATAAAGGCCCCATTACATTTAATGGTGTTTTTAATATTTTTATCTTGGCTAATGTGTTTTAATATTTATTTAATATTAATGAATATATTTTTGGTTGAATATAAGTCAGAAGAGGGCCCATGGAGAAGTCAAAGAGTCACAGGGTAAAAGACGAAAGAGGAATGGATTGCATTTTCTCATGAAGAGTCACCCTAAGGAATTCCAAGAGTCACCATGTGAAGATAAAAGAGGTATGGCACATTTTTCCATGAAGGGACACTTTGAGGAATATGAAAAGTCACCAAGATAAAGACAAAAGAGGAAAAGATGATTTTTCTTATGAAGAGTCATCATATGAATTTTCAAATGTATGGATATGAAGGGTCATACAAGTTTGGCACAATTTTTCATGAGGATTGAAGGGTCACAAAGGGTGAAGGCCAAAGTTCATTTGGAAAGATATAAATAAAGGATTGAGAAGACATTTGTAATATGAAAGAGAGTGCATGGTTTGTATTTGTTTTATAAGAGAGAAAAGTAGGAGATATTGTAGAGTTCTATCATTTGTTGAGTAAGCAACATTGAGTGATAGTTGTGTTTTATACACAAGAGGGGTTGGTGCTATTGTGGGTTGGTGCTCACAAATTTTATAAGGTGTTGGTGATCTTGTGGGTTGGTGCTCACAAATAGTTGTTATGTTGGTGTTCGGCAAAGGGGTTGGTGCTCTTGCAAGTTGGTGCTTGCAAACTTTATATTTTGAGTTGGTGCTCATTCATATACTTGAGATTATTCTCTATATTTTTTCCCACTTTGGGTTTCCATGTAAAAATATGCTCTCTCTCTCTCTCTCTCCTCTCTCTCTCTCTCTCTCTCTCTCTCTCTCTCTCTCTCTCTCTTCTCTCTCTCTCTCTCTCTCTCTCTCTCTCCTCTCTCTCTCTCTCTCTCTCTCTCTCATGTGGTGCAAATTATTATTTCAGTTTTATTACATATCTTGAATGTATGATTCAGTGGTTAAATAAAATATATCAGATTAAGTAAAATATATATAATATACTGATTCACTCCCCCCTCTTAGTATATTTCATGCTTAACAGTTGGTATCGAAATACGTTCCTTTTGAAAAAAATTTATAGCTTGAAGGAAGATCACGAAAACATGATGGCTAGATCACATGAAGGATTTTATACAAATAAGGCACCTTTGTTTGATGGGATGAATTATTTTTTTTAGAGTATAAGGATGAAGAATTATTTGATGGCCCTTAGATTTGACATATGGAAATCAGTGGTGGAGGAATATGAAAATCCACATACACTTGTAACTACTCTAGCAAAAAAGAGGCCAAGTGAAAATAATGCTAAAGATTTAAATCCCATTTTATGTGGTTTATGTGAATCAAAAAAATTTAAAGTTATGCAATGTAAATATGCTCATGAAACTTGGGTAAAAATTGAGAATATTTGCAAAGGTGATGGAAAGGTTCAGCAAGCTAAGCTTTAGACTTTCAAAAGACAGTTTGAGAGTTTGAAGATGGAAGAAGAAGAAAATATAGAAAGTTATCTCTTATAGGTTGATCAAATAGTCAATTAGATTCAAGGTCTTGGATAAAATTTAGAAGAGTCAATTGTGGTTCAAAAGGTTTTGAGATCTCTACCATTGAGATATGATGTGAAAGTTTCAGCAATTGAAGAGATGAATAATTTAGCCAAACTAAAGATGGATGAGCTTTATGGTATTCTTACAGCATATGAGATGTGGACTAAATAAGATAAACCTTAAAAAAGAGAAGCATCTTTCAAGACATCAAATAAAGAGAAGGTTAAAATTCAAGAATCAAGTGATAATTCTAGTGATGATGAAGATGACAATAAAGCTCTATTCATTCACAAGCCAAAAAAGGGCACAGGTAAATATCAAGAAAAATTACTTTTTAAATGTTTTAATTGTGAAAAGATTGGACATTTTTTAGATAAATGCCTAAATAAGGGTAATTATGACAATAAATAAGGAAATTCTACATGCAAGAAGAATTTCAAAGGCAAATTCAAGAAAGGATTCAAGAAGAAGAGTTTGTATTCTAAATATCCTAGCTCAGTCGAAGATAGTGGAGTTAGTGACTCAGAAGAAGAGATTCTATTCATGGCCAAACATGAAGATGCCCCCATAAGTAAAATTAAAGATGATTAATAAGAAGAACAAGATGAAGCTAAAGTAAATCTAGAAGGAGAACTCATTTTTGCCTTAGAAGAGTTAAAATCTATTGAAAAGAAGAATCAAAGATTAAAGCTCTAGATTGAGAAAAATGAAAAGGAGTCAAAGGAAATAATTGAAGATACACAAGCACACTTTGAAGAATCCAATAATAATGAAGAAGATATAATGAAATAGTTGAAAATAGTAAGTAAAGAATGTGAAATTTATGTTATTGAAATTGCTTCTTTAAAAGCAGATCTTGAGAAAAAAAATAAAGCAATCAATGATAGAGCAACCAATAATTAAAAATTTGAGAATAGCACTAATATGTTGAGTAATATATTATAAAATCAAAGATCAATATTAGATAAGATAGGTATTGGATTTAAAAAAGAGAAAGAGGAGGTCACTACTTTCATATACAAGGAAAAAGGAAAGAGATATGTTGAAGCTCTTACAAAAGAAGAAATAAAAAGGGAAGAAGTTAAGAATACAAAGGACATCTCAAATAAAGAAGGATGGAGGGAACATAGATACAAAAGGAAATCAGGTCAAAGATTCAAAAATAGGTCCTATTTTTATGGTCAATATTCTTATTATAATGGATATGGTCATAATAAATTAGAATGTTGAAAAAGAGATAACAGTTTCAGAAATAAGGAGAAGGAAAGTCATGTAGAGTCAAGCAAAAGCCATAACTCTTTTGTTCCTCTATCAAGATTTAATGAAGAGGCTATAATATGTTACAAGTGTAAAAACTTCAAACACATAGCTTGGTACTATAGAATCATGTTTGAGTCAGTCAAGAAGGACCAGAGTTTCAAGGCTCTATTCATCAAGAGGAAAGTTCAGACATGTTCATGGCAAAAGAAACAACCTAAAAACTCTATGTTGGTGTAGACTGCTTTACATGCAATAAATGAAGAAAATACATGGTTCATTAATAATGTATGTTCAATTCACATGATAGGAGACAAGAATAAGTCCATAACCTTGAAGAATATCAATAGTGGAACAGTGAAATTTGAAGATAATACTACTACCAAAATTGCTAAAAAAAGGTACACTACATTTGGATAATGGTAGAACTAAAACTAAAAATGTTTTGTATGTAGAAGGTCTTAAGCATAATATTTTGATTATAATTCAAATGTGTGATCATGGGAACAAACTAAAGTTTTAATAAAAAGGCTATGAAATTAGAAGAAAAGATTCAAATGTATTGGTTGCAGATGCTTAGAGAATAAGCAATAATTTATATATGCTATCAGACATCAAAGGTCAAAGATGTCATTTGCACCAGATTGAAGAAATTTGGCTATGTCACAGGAGAATGACGCACATAAATTTTTAAAATATTTAAAATATCAAAAAGAATCAAGCAGTCATAAAATCTTCCAAAAATTACAAAGCTATCTAACACATTTTGTGAACCTTGTCAGCATGCGAAGCAGGTTAGAAAGTGGTTCAAAACAAAATAGTACTCAACTACTCAGATGCTAGAGCTTGTTTTCACTAATCTGAAAACTTAAAGTACTCAAGGTGAGAAGTATTTCATGTTTCTTATTGATTATTTTTGACATATGACTTGGGTAATGTTTTTAAATAAAAAATCAGAAGCTTTCAGACATTTCAAAGCATTCAAAGCATTAGTTCAAAATAAAACTAGTTTAAAGATTAAATGTCTAAGATTGTATTAAGAGGGATAATTCATGTCAGATTAATTTATTGAGTTTTGTGAAGATCATGGAATAAAGAGACATTATTCAACAACCAAAACTCCACAATAAAATGAAGTAGTTGAACAGAAAAATAGAACAGTTCAGGAGATGGCAAGGACAATGCTAAATGAATCCAAGAAAGTAGATAAATATTAGAGAGAGATAATTTCTATAGTAGTGCATATTTAAAATATATAATTACTAATATTAAATAGTGGCAAGACTCCTTATGATCTATGGAAAGACAAACTAGCAATAGTTGATTATTTCAGATTTTTTAGCAGCAGATGCTTCATAAAGAGAACCAATGAAAAACTTGGTAAGTTTGAATGCAGAGAATATGAAGGTATATTTCTTGGTTATTATTGAAAAATTAAATCTTATAAATTTTATAACAAAAGAACTAAGAAAATTGTTGAAAGTGTAAGTGTCAAGATAGAAGAAGATGGAACATAAAGAATCAGTGATCTAGTAGACATTCCTAAAATCATTGAAGAGAAAGGTTTTGAAGAATCAGATGAAGATGAGAAGGAGAAAAAGGGCACCAAAACTCGATCCAAATATGTTTAGAGAAATCATAATGAAAGTGACATCATCAAGGACATAAATGAAGGAATTCACACCAAAAGAATAATGGTAAGTGAATCTGAGTAAGCTAATTTATCTTTATTATCCAAAATTTATCCTAAAATTTTTTCAGAAGCTAGACATGATGAGCATTAGGTTAAGGCTATGGATGAAGAATTAAATTAGATATAAAATAATGATACTTTGGAATCAGTGTCTAAACAAAAGGATCATAATGTGATAGGAACAAAATGGGTTTATAGAAATAAGTTGAATGAAAAAGAGAAGTGACTAGAAATAAAGCAAGATTAGTATGTAAAGGATATGCTCAGATTGAGGGAATATATTTTGAAGAAACTTTTGCACCATTGACAAGGTTAGAGGCTATTACAATGTTTCTTGTATATGCAGTGTTTAAAATTTTCAAAGTGTTTTAGATAGATGTCAAATCTACCTTCCTAAATGGGAATCTTGAAGAAGACGTCTACATTGAGTAGCCTGAAGGATTTATTATCTCAAATATTAGTAACCATGTATACATATTGAATAAAGCATTGTATGGATTGAAACAAGCTCCCAGAGCTTTGTATGCAAGACTTGATAAGTACTTGCAAGATCAAGGTTTCAAGAGAGGATTTGTTGATAGTAACCTATACATCAAAATAGAAGGTGGGCATCAATTTATTGTTATGGTATATGTTGATGATATCATTTTTCAAGGAAATATGCAAAAGATGACAAAATAATTTTTTGATAGAATGCAAAATGAATTTGAGATGTTTATGCTTGGAGAATTGTCATTTTTCTTAGGATTGTAAATATTTTAGTCAAATAAAGGAATTTTCATATCTCAAAGTAAATATGCTAAGGAAATGTTGAATAAATTTGGTTTTGAGGATTGTCCACCAGTTGGCACACCAATGTATATAGGAAATAAGGTGAGTAGGGATGAAGATTCACCTATTATAGATCAATCTTTGTATAGATCTATGATTGGTAGTCTTTTATATTTAACAACATCAAGGCCAGACATCATGCATACAGTAGGTATGGTTGAAAGATATCATTCATCTCCAAAAGATAGTCATGTTCAATTGGTGAGGATAATATTTAGATATATCAAGGGGATAATGGATTATGGATTATGGTATCCCATAGGTAGAGATTTCACTTTGGCTGCTTATATAGATTCAAATTGGGTAGGGTGCTTTGATGATAAAAAGATTACAAGTGGAGGAGATTTCTTCCTCAGTGATAGCTTAGTATCATGGCTAAGTAAGAAGCAAAATTTAGTATCACTCTCTATAGCTGAAGTAGAATATATTTTAGTAGTATTGTGTTGTACTCAAGTGTTATGGATGAAGCAAACTTTGGAATATATCAAGGTAAAGTATGATGAACCTATTTTTATTTTTTATGATAACATAAGTGCTATAAATATTTCAAAGAATCTAGTGATGCATTCAAGAACAAAACATACTCCCATTAGATATCATTTCTTGAGAGAGTAGGTTGTAGATCAACAGGTTAAGATGAAATATATTAGTACTATAGAGTAGATTGAAGATATTTTCACAAAGGCACTACCAAAAGACACATTTTAGTATCTTTAAGAAAAGTGGGGAGTAATTTATTTTACTTCCTACCATTGAGGTTTAGCATCAGTTGAGGGGGAGCTAAGTGTTAGCTCCAATTAGGCCCTTTGCCATTAATGTCAAAGGGGGATAATAATAGGCATAGGTACAAGTAAAAAAATAGGTACAATGAATAGATACAGGTTGCTATAATAAGGGGGAGTTACGGTATGTTTTTTAGATGGTAGTATGTGTAGGTTTTAGGATGTGGCAATTTCAGTTTGAGGTTGCCATTAATGACAAAGGGGGAGATTGTTGGAAATATTGTCATTAATGTCAAAGGTCTAGCATTATTGATGATAAAAGCCCCATTGAATTTAATGGTGTTTTTAATATTCATATCTTGGCTAATGTGTGTTAATATTTATTTAATATTAATGAATATATTTTTGGTTGCATATAAGTCAAAAGAAGGCCCATGGATAAGTCAAAGAGTCACGGGGTAAAAGACAAAAGAGGAATGGGATGAATTTTCTCATGAAGAGTCACCTTAAGGAATTCCAAGAGTCACCATGTGAATAAAAAAGAGGTATGGCACATTTTTCCATGAAGGGACACTTTGAGGAATATGAAAAGTCACCAAGATAAATAAAAAAGAGAAAAGGATGCTTTTGCTTATGAAGGGTCACCATATGACTTTTCAAATGTAAGGATATGAAGGGTCATGCAAGTTTGGTGCCATTTTCCATGAGGATTGAAGGGTCAAAAAGGGTGAAGGCCAAAGGTCATTTGGAAAGCTATAAATAAATGCTTGAGAAGCCATTTGTAATATGCAAGAGAGTTCATGGTTTGTATTTGTTTTCAAAGAGAGAAAAGTAGGAGATATTGTAGAGTTCTATCATTTGTTGAGTAAGAAACATTGAGACATAGTTGTGTTTTATACACAAGAGGGGTTGGTTCTCCTGTGGGTTTGTGCTCACAAATTTTTTAAGGGGTCAGTGCTCTTATGGGTTTGTGCTCACAAATAGTTGTTGTGTTGGTGCTTGACAAAGGGATTAGTGCTTGCAATCTTTGTATTTTGAATTGATGCTCATTAATATACTAGAGATTATTCTCCATGGTTTTTCCCACTTTGGGTTTCCATGTAAAAATATGCTCTCTCTCTCTCTCTCTCTCTCTCTCTCTCTCTCTCTCTCTCTCTCTCTCTCTCTCTCTCTCTCTCTCTCTCTCTCTCTCTCTCTCTCTCTCTCTCTCTCTCTCTCTCTCTCTCTCTCTCTCTCTCATGTGGTACAAATTATTATTTTAGTTTTATTGCATATCTTGAATGTATGATTGAGCGGTTAAAAAAATAAATCAGATTAAGTAAAATATATATAATATACAAATTGACCCCCCCTCTTAGTATATTTCATGCTTAATAGTAGAAAAAGAGTTGAGAGATACACTCATGTGTATATTTTATAAATATAAATAAAGATTTCAATAAATGTAATTACCCATTGACATATTTGGATGAGGTTCTAAAATATGTGAATGTTTCATGAATGATTTATTTTTTAGACATATATTCTAGTTATAATCAAATATTGGTGAACCATGATAACAAAAAAAATAGATTTTACCATAAAATGGGGGACATTTACATATAAGAGAATTTCACTTTATTTAATTAATGTAGCTGTTAAATTTCAATGTGATATAGACATTGCATTCAAGGATCTAATTGGTAAGTGTATTATTATTTATATGGATGCTCTAGTCATCCTTAAAAAGAACCAAAGAGATCATATGAAAGACTTGATCATGGTATTACAAACATGTAGAAAGAATGGTATCTCTCTGAACCCAAAGACGTGTATATTTGGAGTTACTAAAGGAAACTCATTGGTCTATGTTATTTATAAAAAAGGCATATCTATATATCTAGATCGGGTAGAATTAATTCTAAGGATACCCTTGCCTAGAATAAAAAGGAGTTAAAGTTATTCTTTAGTAAGATCAAATTTTTATGCAAATTTATTTGAAGTTATAATAATATAGTTAGAATACCAATGAGATGGGGTTACATTGGTAAATTAACTTAATTGTTATATTCACCATCCAAGATCAAATCTAAAAGGTATTAGAAGGTTGGTTGCAGCAGTATTGTTGGTAGTCTTGGTATTCACCGGTTGCAGTGATATTGTTGGTACTCACAAGTTATGGCCATATTTTTGATATTGACTTGTTGTGGCCATTGATGTAACCAGTTATAAATCTAATCAAAATCTTTGTACCTATCTAAAAAATAATAATATAGTTAGACCATTAAACAACATGCTAAATAAATATGCTAAGATTGAGTGGATGGGTGAAGCATAAGATGCATTTTATGAAATTAATAAGTTTATTATGAATATACTAGTGATACTTAGTATAGGTTATACACAACCTTTCTGCATTTATTCATTTACCTTAGAGTATTCAAGTGTTATTTTTCTAACTGAAAGAAATAAATTAAATATGATAGATTAGTGTATTTCATGATTTTTCCACTCAAAATGTTCAACTTGTGTATTATACTATTGATAACCAAGTATATTATTTAATTAAATCATTAAAAATTTTAAGAATTATATTTTATGTATTAAAGTTTTTTCCATTATACTTGATCCTATTTTAAAGGAAAAATTAATACTAAATGATTTATGTGAGCATAGAGGTAAGTGGATGACTATTTTATATGAATTTGATTTAGAAATTTAGCCAATGAAGATAGTAAGAGGTCAAGGACTAAGTAAAATGATGGTTAAAGTTGATTCTTAAATTATATTAGTAATACATAGTGCATTCCATCACCAATGATAAGTGGTATCAAGAAATCGTCTATTATCAAATATCAATTTTCCTAATTACTTAAACTCAACTCAAAGAAAATTATGTTTAAAGACCAATAATTTTATGATAAAATTAAGGATTTTATATAGATAGAATCATGAAGGTATTTAACTAAGATATCAAAATAGATTTGAGTCAACTCAAGTACTTAAATATTTTCATTTAAAATATTGAAATGGCCATGGCTCAAGAAATTTTATAGCCCACCAAGTCTTTTGGGAATTTTTTTCAAGGATGATCATGTACATGTGAGAAGCTGCCTCACTTGTAAAATTATAACACATAGAGATCACCCCCCTACCATACCTTTGTATCATGTTATTAAGGTTCGATTCAGCCTTTTTTAAAGTGGGAAGTGGACTTTGTTAGAGATATCAATGCTAATTCATTTTCTATACATAATTTTATCTTAACATAAATGAACTATTATTATTTTTATACTAAAGATAAAGCATTCAAAAATTACACAACAGAAGTGGTATTAAGATTTCTTGAGGAGCATATCATCACTAAGGTTTGAATTCCATTTACTTTGGTATGTGATAATGGTCCTTCATTCTCTTCCTTACAACTAATATAATGGGCATACAATATTAAGGTAATCCTCAAGTTCTCCTATAATTATTATCTTCAAGATGTTGTTAAATCTACAAGTAAGAATTTGGTTGATGTGATTAATAAAATCTTGGATAATAATCCTTGGTATTGGCATAACATGTTGAAATTTACACTTTGGTCTAATAGAATTAGAATCAAGTTCACCTAGTTAATTACCCTTACCATTTTATGTATAGTCAAGATCTAATTTTCCCTATGCATTTGAAAATCCCTACCTTAAAATTCATGATAGATTATCTTGAAATTGATTATAAGATTGAAGTTAGGATTCTAAAGTTAATACAATTAAAAAAAACAAGATATGCAATCTTATTTCACTTTATTAATCATCAAGGACTTGTCAAGCAATGGTTTGAAAATATATCCAAAATGTAAGCCTTTAGGATTGATGATTGTATCCTATTATGTGATAAGGCTCATGATAAAAATTAACATAGTAAATTTGATTCCCTTTGGTTGGGTCCATTTAAAATTTATATAATCTTACATGAGAATTCTTTTAGGTTCAATAGATTAAATGTTGAGGATGCCCCACTACCTATTAATTTAAAATTCCTCAAGCATTATTTCCAAGCATGAGTCATCCTCCTATGGATTTGTACATAGTTTTTTTTTGTTTTAGTGTGTTTTTTGGTTTTGGTTATAAATATTTTTTATTTCTTTTGTTTTTGGTATGCCCTTATCCTTTTCCTTAATATTATATCATATCTTGTTTTGAGTCATGTGGTACATGTTTATTATAGAAAATATAAATGTGTTAGTTGGTAAGTCACCTTATTTATTATTTTATTGGTGTAGTACTTTTGCCTATTTTGGTTATGTAATTTTTTTATGAATTTAGTTTCAAAAGCTTGGAATATGCCATATGCTAAATTTATTCATGTTTTTATGGGCTTGCATAAACCATTTGACTTATAAAAGTTATCTTGAAACCTTACACAAAGTACACTTTAATAATTTAAAGGTTTGCTCATATGAAACTATTATATCCAAGATTGAGAGTGAAAAAATTATTTGTTTACCTCTTGTTGTCCATAGTGGTCCTATTAGAAACCCAAGTTTCACCCTTTGAAGGAGGTCGTTTAATTCTAATTCAAACTTAGACTAACATGGGAATGGCCTAAAGGTTGTGGGTAACCTTATGATTAAAACAAACCACTAGGTTATGGGGCTAGCTCCCTTGGTTCATAATTTATGGCTTAGAATCACTAAAACCTACTTCTTGCCATGAAAATAGAGAGAAAGTATATAAAATAAAACTATTCTAAAGGAGTGTTGATGTACTAATTTTTATTATCCATCCACTCAAATTGAACTTAGACAGTAGGAATGGACAATGCATAGAATTGGATCACTATTTCTAATGGATTCTAGGCAACAATGTTTTATGTAGAGGTTGATTTTGGATGGATAGAGCATGATGGTAGTGAGAGGAAGGTCTGGTTCTAGGATCTTACAATCAAATCTCCACTCTTAAACTCAACCATCAACACTCTAACACACTACATGACCTACATAGAAAAATTGTTAGCATCTAGATGAAGGCATTGGACATGCAAAAGGGAAATTACACCACTTATGTATATAAAATGATCATACACACACTAGAAACTGATCATAGAGAATTTGGAGCAATTCATTCAGAGTCCAAGAGGTCTATAGAGTATAAACTAGGTATATTTTCCTCATGCACAAGAGAGGGATACAAATCAAGGCCAAAAGGCCTAAATAAATATTAGAAAGGGAAGAGAAAGAGGGGGATAATGGAATGGAGGAGAGAGTAAAAGGTAATAAATTACCATAATTAATTCAATCCATAGTTAGTATAATTTACATAATCATCCTTCAAATTCCCTCTATGTATTGGTATTTTAATGACTCCTTTTAGAATTGAATAAAGGTGGTGGAGAGTGAAAAATATTGATTCATCTTCATCAAATGCTTTATCACACCCAAAATATTCTATTACTCATCCAATGATAGTTACAAAGTGAAAATGGGGTATGATTAGATCTCTAAGAGGTGTTGAGTAACCCACTAGTCCTTATGCATGTTGAAAAAGATAGGTAAATACCATATTCTCTCATGATGACCATGAAATTCATACCTAACTCATTACATTTAGTCATTTACCAGGTTTAATGACTCATTTCAACAACCCTCTATGTAATTTTCATTCATCTTTATTGACCAGGTAGGCCAAATAGGCCAATTAGGCCTAGCCATCTGAATGTATGTATTTTTTAGCCATGAAAACTTGTATAAAACCTTAAGATCATATGAATAAGTGATGATATAGTTCTTCTTGAGTATCTCACACTTGTAAACCTACCAAACTAGATGACTAGGTCACTTTGTCTTTCATATCTCCAGACTAGTTATTTGGAGAGTTATAAAGACCTTTTTAGGAATATTGTTGATCATATTATGACTCAATAAGGTGGAAAAGTGTCAAACCACCCTCTCTAATGATTGGAAGCTTATCAAACTACCTTGTACCTTATTTTCTACTCAATTCCTTAAAAAATTAAAATTTCTTTCCAAATCCATATAGTGTTTGTATAGCCTGGTACCATGGGTAGGATCTCCTATAAGTGTACTATATATTTCAAGTGTTTATTACGTAACTCGGGGATGTTAGTTTCCAAATTCTCCACATTTCCTAAGACTTGTCTAAAGAAGGTTTTAAGGAGGGTTTTGGAGGTCTACCATCTTAATGATGGTTCATAAAGATGAGACCTCCAATCCCAGACTTATGATCATGGATATTTATTTGATACACCCCCTTAAAATCTTTGACAATCTTAGGCTCCCATGCATATGGTGTGGAGAGAAATGAACATAAGATGATAGACCTTAAACTTTATAGAAACTATTTGGACATGCTTGTAGTATTAGCTTTCATTCATAAAGGCGGGACCCTCAAATCAACTCCCTCTACCATGGATATTGAGTCCATAGGGCTGCCCAAAATATTCTAGTATAATTTTCACTAAGTCCTCTATGTTGAGAGGTATGAGCATCTAAAGTACAACTTAATCTAACTATGTAGGACTGTGACATCTCAAACTAGGATTTGGGACTAAAATAACTTTTACTTTGTATTATATTATCTTAAAAACTCATTTAGGGTCTATAACACCCTTATATATGTTTAATGGTCCTATTTCTACTTGGATAAGGTTTGAACATACTTCAATGTGGTGAGAGGCTTGAGGCCTAGTCAAGGATTTTAGGTTTAACAAGGTTTAACTAAGTCTTAGGGTCTTAAATTACATGTATATGATTTTAAGGACTCAATATCATCACAAAACATTTTTTACCACCTATTTCCAATCTTTTTCAACTTCCCTTAGATGTTTATAATCTAACTCTATTCCCCTACTTCAAGTGGTTGACTATAGGTAACATTTCTAGGACTACTAAGTCTAAGTGTTTTGATAGTGGAATGGGGTCTAGGTATTTCCAAATTTACTAAATATTTTATGGAGTTATGAAATTATAAAACACATTTACAAGGTTAAAAACACCCTCATATTCAAACTCTCCTTTAACTTTGCCCCTAGATATGACAACACAGTTAGGCTTAGGGTTTCTAGGAAATTATGCTCATGTAGGGCCTGATTGAGAACTTACCTACCTTATATAATGCTTATACCATATTATATACCTTTTATATGTCCTATAAATCCTTCCCTATATGTCTATAGACCTAACAACTATCAAAATATATTATAAGTGCCTTCAACCTCAAAGCATAGTCTTGTTTATTCTATCTTTAAGCCTTGTAGGCCTAATAAGTTCTCAAACATCCTTTTACCAATATGATCCTCCATCACTTGTTACATATTTTGACCTTTTTATAAGATGTTTCTAACCCTCTTAACATATTTAAACCTCTAGATATCCTTTACTTTCATGATTTGGTATGTAGTTAATTAGTTAGGCCTAAAAGAGTTAGTTATCAAGGCCTTAATTTAATTGAATAAGGCACTTTATAGGGAAGGTTAGGGACTTTGAGATAGATTTAAAAAAAATCCCAAACTCTCTACATTTTAATTACCAAACATACTTCATCACATTTAATATTAAGACCCAAGACCCTGCCTGTGTAAAAATACTAGACCATGATTATATATAGTAGAGTAGACATAACGTGTGTATGTGGATCTTCATTACCTACCAATTTCGGGTACTCCCTTCATGATTTTCCCATGCTTAAATTATTATTATAGTCTTGAAGGTTCCTTGGGGTAGGTTCATGCTCAATTTCTCTCCACCTATAATCAAGCCTATAGGTGATGACCCTAGGTTTCTTAATTGTATTGTAGGTTGGAATGACTTCCTTTTTGGATCTTAGAGTAAAGTTTTACCTTGATTATTATTGCATACCTCTTAATATAAATTCAAGTCTCATATAACCACTTGGAATATGTGGATAACAACAATCCTTATACACAAGCATGTACCTATCTACCTAAGCTTATCTACCAAGTAGGTCATTGGGGGCCTACTTCTTATCTTCAATGAAACACAACCATTTATGAATATTAATAACTTTAAATTACATAACAAACTTATGAAGTCAAGTATAATGTCACTATCATGCATGTTCCTACATGCCTTGGTATCCCTCCTATGACCCCACTGTAATTGTATGCTTAGGCCTGTATGTATGACTCTTTTCATGTCAAGTCCCTCTGCATCCTACTAAACATTATTCACCCCTTTATTATCACTTGGGTGATTTTAGGAGTATCAAGTTATGTTTATGCCTTCATAATAGTCAAAAACCTTTTAAAACACTCCATCAAATGGCATATACCTTATACCCTCAGTTGACTATATATATGAATGATGTCTACCTAACTATGGATATGACTATATTATATGGGTGAACTTATTTTATGATGAATTTTAATTATTGTTTCTTCTAACTCATTAAATCCTATTAAAACTTCTTGATATTATTAGGGTTTCCTAGACCTACAATCATAACTAATGTTTCTCATAATCTAGGCTAAGTCACTCTTTTAGGGAGATTTGAGATGGTGTTGGCCCTATTTATCACTCATGCCTTCATTTCCATTATCATTAATAATATTAAATGACTCCTTAGGTCCTGTTAACTATATTCAAACACTAATCCAACATTGGTACCTCGTCTCTTATCCTCCATAATAGGCTTGATATGATTGTAGGTTTATCTTGCATGTTATATTGAGGGTGGGGATGGTTAATGCATAAATCAGTGATGAAGAGGTAGTAAGGGTGAAAATACAATAAATTAATATACCATGAGGAATATTATGCATATATATCACCACTAAAGACCTTTGTATCTATTATATCCTCCCTTTGTAAATGAGACCATGTTTACTCATGATAATCACACTATGAATAGTATCTTGGAGTGATCAATTTGGACTAAGGGTTGCCTAGTTGGGTGTACAGGAATGGAATAAAAGTTCAATATAATTCAAAGGATCTATTACATAACCATAACTACCATTCATCTTCACTATCAAGCCTTGAGAACCCTACAAACAAATGGAAACTATATTAGTCTATAGACAAAGAGAACATAGAGATTATTATTACTCTCACAGACCCACATATGTTAACTATGGGTTTAAGGTGTTTGATATTTTGTATAAGGATATATATAACACATAATAAATGTTGGTTTATAAAAACTTCTCATAAAAGCACCAAAACCATTATACTTTTAAACCCTACACAAATGGAATTCTTGGAAGTGCCCACATTATTAGTGATTGTTCATGAAGATTTGGCCATGAACCTACAAACAAATGACATGGATAAGAAGGTCAAGGGAACACATTTATATTCCTAAGATACCATCTCTTGATCTTCTCTCATTGTATTATCCATAAACTTGAAGGGCTATTTGGGCTACCAAGGAAATCTATGGAGAGATAAGGTCAATTTTGAGCCTATTTTGAATATTCAAACCATGAAACTTCTTATAGGAATTTGACATAAGTTCCTATAAAACTCCTAACTCCCATCTATATGGATTGACTATACAATTATATATAACCTATAGAAAACACTTGAAAACACCATTTTTCCTACATTTTTCCATTTTCTAATATTTGACTCAACATTAAAAGATGAAAGGAGGGAAAACATAAGATAACTGACAATTCAAACTAATGATATGACAAGCACATTTTAAAGGACACCTTTTTCCCACATGTGGGGTCCATTAGTTGAGTGGGGAGGTGGATGTAGGCCTTAAAATGGACCTTTTATGGAAATATATGCTTAATGATGATGTAGGGATCCTTGTAATACTTCTTAATAATTAAATACTTCAAATATTATCTTTTCTAAAGATTTTATAAGGCATACAGACTCATATGAGATGTTTTAATGGTGACTAATGGCCTTAGGGGGTCATAGAGGTTTGAATCTATTTGAATGGATAGACCAAGAATAATGACACTAAAACACAATAATAGACATTCATAAGACATATTGACACCATCCTCTCTCACTAAAAAATCACTATAACTAATGTCACTTAATGGAATATACTCAAGGCAGCCATGACCCATGAGTTCTTAAGCATATTCCATGATGCACCATGACATTCTTACAAGTCTCAAATACTTTCAATAGAAATTTATGAGATCATTACAAGTTTTAGACACCATTAATAAACTTAGAGAGGGTATCATGAAAGTTTTTTACTATATGGATTGGCATTTTGCCTACGAGGTCAAAATGTTAACATTTATGGTGAATCTAAGGGATGACCAGTTGTTGGTCAAAATAACCCATCCACTTTCATGATAAAGATGACTCAACATAACTCATGAATTGAAAGACAACCTTGTTTGAACATAATTTATGACACCTTTAAGACAGTAGCAACAAAAAGACACACAAGGAAAACCAAAGAAACAAAAACTAACACCTAAGAACAAACAAAGAAAGACACTAAAGCAACAAGACAACTATGTACAAACTTGTGTATAACACACTTATTGAACCATGACAACAAACTATTAAAAATAACTAACTAAAGCACACCTCATTTCTCCTCTAGGATCAAAAGGGAAACTAATTTGATCAAGTTGACTTCATGAGGTCATATTGACACATGATTATTGGAGTGAAATCAGGTACTATCTACTACAATAATAGTCTCACTTGTATTTGAAGGCATTATCATGCTCATGAACTCTTAAGAGAGTAACTGGACCTTCTATATCCATTCCTCAGTGTTTAGGTTTACCAGGTGAGTCAAGAACCAAATCATACTCATCCCAAACTTGCCTTCCTTGAATTAAAAATATGATTTCTACCTCAGTTAATTTTTTCTCTTGATCAAGTTGAGTAGTTTGAAGTGGCATGTGTGTTATGGCTAAAAGGTTATCTTCTAAAGAAATTACATCTTGTTTCATAATTATTTTAGGAAATTTGAGTTGGTAACCTTGTTTGAAAACATAAAATAAGTCATTTTTAGATAAAATATCCTCTTGAAATGGCATGTTTGGAGGATTGCCTCCTTCCTGCCTAATGGAACTACTCTCCTTAGCTTGGACCAGATGATAACATGTTTAAAGAAAATATTGTCCTACCTCTATCATGTCAAAAAAATATCTTGATTGATCATTTGAATTTCCTTCATCATCAAAAACCACTTGATGATTTTTCAAGCTCTCAGATTTTCCTTGTTCTCCATCTTCATTGGTTGGACTGCATTTATCTTCTATAACTGTTACAATTTATTAACGACTACCATGATGAAGGGTAACTACTATGTCATAAATAAGGTCTTATAAGTCATCCTACTCTTGGTTAGTTGATGTGTCTTGTTAGAGGTTTGTCTATGATTTTTCCAAAGTGACCAAGGTTGGTGATGAGGTGTTATGTGTGTTAGATTGATAATGACAAAGTGTGCTTCAATGTTCTTGCATGGTTATTTAGTGATTAACTTGGATAGGAAATTGATGGATGATATTGATGATATGGAAATGTTTTAGATACCCTATAGAATTTTATGTGTGCTTATTAAAGTTAATGGAATTCATCGGAACAGTCATATGATTGTCTAAGCTCAAATAGTCATCTTGATAGATAAAAGTGAGTAAGCAGATTAATGATGTTATATTTTCACATGTGTGATGGTTTTAAGAGAATAGTTATAAATATCTAGATTCATCTATATGAGGAGATCATGTGGTTCAAATTATAGGTCTAGACGTTGAGCATAGAAAAAGTTATAACATTGCAAAGTTAGGCTCTCAGATAGAATTCACTAAGTTCCCATACTTAGCCAAATTTGTAAAAGGAGATTTAATGATGAGTGATAAATAGATCTAATGTTGAGCATATAATATAATAGTTAAAGATATAATGGTGATCATATTATCATATAGAGATATAATAGTAAGTATTTAATCTAACCAAATAATGATCTAATGGAGTGCATGATCTTGTTAGTAATGATCCAATGATGCGTATTAAGTCAAATTATCAAAGGATGCTCAAAAGGCATGTGTTGGTGACAAGTTTCACAATATTTAAATATTTGATAGAATATCAATGGCATGTGGGTGTTCATACATATAGAGGTTAATGGTGTAGGTCGAGTCAAAGAGTTAAATGTGAAAAAGGCATGTAAAGATGCCAAGTGGCATGATCTCGAGATAAAATATCTAAGATCAATGGTGAGCATTACAAGGTAAAGTATAGGATACTTCGGAGGAGATATATGGTTTATATTTGTTCAAATTTGATAGGGAGCATGAGATGAGTTTAAAGTGTTCAAATTTTAGTAGTGACCATTGGCATTTGAATTTAATAAAGGAAAAACCAATGCTCAGTATTTTGCTTATATCTTTTGATCTAAGATGAATTTGAAGGTGATGTAAAAAAAAAGTTGAAGAGGATTGTAAACATTAATAAATTTCACATGATAGTTCTAGTTGTTAAAATGCCTCAGGACCTCTATCAGACCTTGAGTTTAGCTAACCACCTTAACTCATTAACTTACTAACTTAAAATTTAAACAAACCTTTTAAACCCATTTCATTAACCTCTTTACCCTTAGACATTTGACTACTAATGGTCAGCCAAACCATCATTGGTTATTCTGATCATTCATGGTTAAGTCTCCTTACCTCCTCAACTTCTTAACACATCAACTAGATGTGTGTGAGATAACAAGGCACAATTTAATATATTTACCTAATGCGATGCTAATGAAATTATAAGTATCAGGTTCAGCAACCTCACCCTCTATGGAACCTTCCATCCTCCATCTATCTTTGCCTATAAAAGGAGGGGAGTGTAAGGTGAAAAGGATCTATGTTCAACCTATCCAATCTTCTTTCACATATGTATTCAAGTTATCTAGCATCTAGTTTTCCTTTAGCAACTCAACATTAGTAAAAGAGACCCAAACCTCTATCTAATTTACTTTTGAGGCCAAAACACCATTACTCTAGAAAAATTGTGTTAGCCATTAATCATTAGCCAACTAGTAATTTATAGGTATATCAATACTTTATCATTGTTATTTTAGATTTATAACCTCCTTAACCTGATCAAACCTATCTACACCTTATTTCCTCTCCCTTAAACCTTAATAAAACCATTATCTAACCACCTACCTATTCTACAATTCTCTTATGATCATCTTTAGAAACCCACAAGAAACCATTAATAGTTAGGAAAACCACCAATGGTCACCCCCAACCACCAATGGTTACCCAACCATTGACGGTTAACCCAACCACCTATGGACACTATGGTAGAAAATAATAGCAATTTATTTTCAACCCCTTACCCCCAACCCTATAAAACTTTCTATGTTCCTACCTATTCAAAGACCCTTTTATGATTTTTTGAACTAGATCCCACCCATTTTAGCATAATTATTGACCAAATTTTGTTAAATCTAGTCATTTTTATTTAACAAGGATTCTACTTTCTTCTTGTATTTCAATTCATTTATCATATGCAAGTACTTTACTTTATCATTTCCAACTTGATTATTATCGATAGTGTATTGACAAACTCCCAGTAACTGTATGCTTCTTGGATCTAGCTCAAGCTAGGCAATCCACTTAGCTATCTTACTAGTAATCCCCTTTGTTAGTGATTTTTTATTTGTAGGTTATTCCTTCCTAGCCAAAGAAGAGTTCTCCATCTTCATCTAGATTATGCTTGTGTCACCAACTAGGTATTTCTACCACACCCTTATTACAAGTTTTTTATCTTCCTACAAATTAAGAAATGAGTAGAAATTAAGAGAAACATTTTGACATGCTCGATGGGAACCTAGAATCATCTAGGTTCCCCTTCTTTCTTCCTTTATTCTATGCTCATTTAATGAAATCTGAAATTTCTTTTGTCATAAAATAAACCCATTGCATTACATTGATTGATTTCTTGATTTAATTTATCTATTAACTTAAAGGCAAAGTAATTAATCATAGTTTCCCTCTTGTTATCACACACTTATCCAAACCACATAATTAATCAACATATCATAACAAACTTGAGACAAGCCCTGACTAGGATTTCATCACTTAGTAGTCAACCTTAGCCTTTCCCAACAATCCTACTTAGAGGTAATTACCAAGGGGAGAACCAACTCAGCTCTTTGGTTGAGTATAAACTCTAAAATTGAATATATCTTGGCTAATCACCCTAAACCCTTATCATTATGGTATGTGAAGTGAGGGGGTGGGCCCTAATACCAAGCCATGTACTAAATATCAATACAAATTTCTCTCTTGAGCACCTAAACACAACCTAGAACCAACCTTAGATTTCCTCTTTAGTACCCAATCTACAAGCCTAATTTTTGATTCACACTTTCTAAGGCATAAGACAAAAGTGATCTAAAGAGAATCCTAAGTTTTAAATGCACTTTTAGTGTATGTTTGATTTCCTTGAAGTCTTTTCCCTTTTCTTGATTTTTGTTTGATGTGTGAGTTTTTGTCATTCCTTTCTTATTTTTCTCACATGATCTTTACTAAATAGTAGTTAAGAAATAAAACCAACCAAGGACCACATTCTTCATCCTCCTCTTCCTCTATGGAGTATACTTTAGATGATGAGGCTTCTCCTCGTCATTCTCCCCCTCCTACCATGTTATGGATAGTTGTTGAGGATGATGTATATTTTTTCACATTCATTGATAAAAACCTCATAACCCTCCAACATTACCTTATTACCTTATCTCTCAACACCCCTACTACTTCAATTCCTCCCATAGATCCACCCTTTGGTATGATTCCTCTTCTTATGGTTGGTGTTACCTGCAACCAACCTTTGATTACCTAAGCCTTTTATTCTACCAATATCCCATCCCCTACCACCACATAAATTCATTCCAACATTCCAAATTATAACCAAACCCCACCTACCATGGGGATATTTTCTCCCCCTATTTTCACCATTCCTCTTATCACCATCAATCCACTAATTTCTACCCCTCTTCAAAATTTAGTACTATCCATACCTCCTACCTTTCCACCTATTAGCACAAGAGTCACCACCCAACCTCACCCTATCACTTCAACCACACCTCCAAACCAACCATTGTCAAGCACTCAACAAACACCCATAACATATTACCAATATGTTCCTAATACACAAGGATGCATACCACCTTATACCTAACCTTTTGTGCCCACATACCAATATGTTGCATCATCCAAACCTTCCATGACCACATACTAATATGTGGCACATTCTCAACCTCCCACCTCTTATCGATACATTGTATCCACCCAACCTTAACCAAACCTACTACCCAACTATGGAGCTCCCCAACCTCAAATAGATTTAGTTAAGATGTTAATGGATAAAACTTCTAATCTTAACTCATCTATTTTTAGAGCTCATAACCTTCTATCTTACGATAAAATATGCAATGAACCTATTCATCCATCTTATTATTATCTAACCTTATCCTCCTCAAAGGGAACTACCTAAGTTTTTCAAGTTTGAAGGCAAGGAGGACCCTCAACAACATTTGAGAGCATTCTACCATTATTACTATCTAATCATATATGATGATGCTCTTCTTCTTTGTACCTTCCCTATGTCCTTATCTGGACTAGTCTTGGATTGGTATAATGCTCTCACCAAACACTCTATCTTTTGCTTCTCTCAACTAGTCCAAATATTTCTAGATCACTTTTCAATTAATATATCTAAAAAGCTTTCCATTAATGACATATATTCTATTAGTTAATTTGATGATTAATCAATTACCAATTTCATAGCTAGATGGAGAGGTATCATTAACCAAATTTATTTCTCATTACCCCAACTTGAACTGATCAAAATCTTTTCTTGAGTTTGTGCCAAACATATTGCTTTAATTATTCAAGTTTAGACTTTTAGAACTTTCGATGAACATTTACCATGGCACACAAACTTGAAATTAGAGTCATTGATGAATGCAAATTGAAACTAAGAAACAAGAATTCCAACTTTAAATCCAATGACCCTTCCTCAACCAAAAATACTAATCCATCCAACCATCCCAACACCAAGACAAAGGTAACCACAAATATGGTTGTCTTAAAATACACTCCACCTCTAATCATCAACCAACCAAATCAAACCAATTATTCTAAACCATCAAACTAACAAACTCACAACCAAAACTAAACCACTCCAAGGAAATATAATCCTATATGGGAATCATATGCTTCATTTTTGGATAAACTAATTAAATCTAACCTCATCCAACTTCCACCTAACAAACCCCCAAATAATTTTATGCTTCTCACACTGCACCTAGATTATATAATGAAAATGATCTATGTGCCTTCCATCACATCATTGGACATGAGGTGAGTAGGTACAATACCTTTAAATCTATTGTCCAAAACATGATTGAAAAAGGTGAACTTGTATTAGATAATCCCAACTCACCTCCAAAATAATCATTATACATATTATAAAAACCTTTTCCTAACCATGCATCTTTCACCAACCATAACAATAGCCAACTAAAATTATCCCACACTTGTGAGGTGCACACAATTAATTTTGTTACCATTGAAACTATTATTGAGGAAAGCATTACCTTAACTACCTCTTCTTCCACCCCACTTATCTAAGTGGTGTAATCCTATTCTATTCGTTTAGATAACCAAACAAAGGAATAAACTCCCTTTATTTCAATTGAAGAAACCATTAACCTAACCACCTCTTCTTTGATAGAAATACCAAAACAAGCAATCATTACATCAACCACTTCTTCCTCCAATCCACTTATGGAAGTGGTGGAATCACTACTCTTTCCTTTATACATCTAAACAAGGGAATTAACCACCCCCAGTTTTACACCTAAATAAACCACACCCTCTTTACCTATCATAAAACCAACCACTCCTTATTTGGAGACCACTCCAAAGGAAGATATCATCACCTCTATTCTTTCCCTAGAGATACCACCTTATTCAACAATTTAACCTTATATCCAAGACAAAGGTGAAGAAACTATTCCCTCACCTCAACCTATGGGCTTGATATTTGAAACCAATGATCAAGGAATCAAACCCATCTATAAACCTTTTTCTAGATTGATCCAAAATCTAGAGTTTACTTATCAACCCAATCTAGATGGGGCCATTTTTTGGCACCATCTTGGGATACCTTACCAAAATTAAAAAAAACCTTTAACTTCACTTACATCTACCCTCAAACCCATCATTACCTCAACCACACTTTTAGATACTTCTTCCTACAAAACCATGGGGGAACCATTCAACCCACCTCAATCTAAAATTGTTAAATCACCTACACCTCTTCGATCAAACCAATCAAGAATATATGAATAATTCCTACCCCTAGCTTGGCACATCCATATTTGAAGTTGGAATTAACCCCATCAAGTCCACTAAATAAACCTTTGACTAAACTTATTAAAAATTTATAACCACACAAACCATCTAGAACTAGACCTATATCACCCCTTCTCTTTTACCTTCAATTTTAGGACCCCATCCATCTACTATCCCAATTGTCTATTCCTCCTCTAGAAAACCTTCTCCTTTTATTTTACCTACACCTAACTCTACCAAAAAATCAAAATTACCATAATTCTTGACTAACTTAGCTACCTATGCCTTTCCACCCATCACCAAAACTTCACCCTCCACCTCTAAATGTTCCACCTCTAAACCAGCCATAACCAAACAATCCCAAATGAAACCATCCACCAAAACCATTTCACAACCTCTAAATTCCAGGTGAAGCCTACTCCCAAGAATTTTCCCACTCCTAAAACCAAAACCCCAACACCCTCAACACCTTTAGTTCAATCTTATTCGATAATTATACAAAGGTTGTTGTAAACCTATTCTTTAACCTTGCCACCCATAAAACCTTTTGACCCTTCACATCTTCAACCAACATGGTTCAATAATATTTTGATTTTCCTATACCATAGGACACTAGGACATGATACAAATAACTATAAATCTCTCCAAACTCTAGTCCATAATCTTTTGGATGATGATGATCTATTATCAAATGAACCTCCCTTAATCCCAATCTAGCCAACCCAAGTACCAACCCAAACCATCCAACATTTACCTACTTCCCCACTCTCATCTAAGATTGGAGAGGAGTTAAAGTAACAATCCAAACCAACACTTCCTATTATCCATACTATCCACATGGTTACCCAATCTCAGGCCCAATAGAAAGATAAAGAAAAATCAAAAGTCTTCAAACCATATACTTATCCTTCAAACTCTCAACCTTCTAAATGAACCCAAACACCTTCACCATCACCATTATCTAAACCCAAAGAATCCATCTTGGGTGCCTCTCCTTCCAACCCTTTTGAATCCATTCAATGTGTAGTGTTGAAACAACTTCACCAAACTTTAGTCAAGATGAGCTTATATGAGTTAATCAACACCTCACCTCCTTACCATAAAACATTGATAGAGATTATGTAATCCATAGAGGTTCAAACCGAATATCCTCAACCCCCTATAGCCTTTGTTAGATCCCTTCAACTTTCCACCCTAGTCACCTTTAAGGATCCAAAAATCCTTCTTGTGCATCCTAGGGATTCTGATCCTCCCCTATTTATCATGGCATACATAAACAAAACCCATATAAAGAGGGTGATTATTGATGGAGGGTCTAATCTAAACATTATATCCTTCCATGCCTATGACCAACTTGATCTACCAAAGAACATCATGTCTAAAATTACAAATATGATTCACTCTTTCAATGACACTATGGCCACTACCTTGGGGATAATTATTCTCCATATTAGTTTGGGACCTTACACCATTCCATAGCCCTTTTACATTGTAGATGGTGAGTTATAATACAACATTTTACTTGGATACCCTTTGATCTATGCTATGATTTGTGTCCCTTTCACTCTACATCATTGCATAAAATTTGAGCACAAAGGTCATGTCATCACCATACCAGTTGACCTTAGTCCCTTTACATATTTTAATATGATGTATAGACCTAATGATGTTCTTTTTCCTCATCCATCCACTTCACTACCAACAACTCCACCCCTTTAGTTGATGAATCTTTAATAATCTCATTCATCCCTTCTTAACAAATCCCTGTACAAGACCCTTTAAAACCCATGTTCCAATGTCTCTCACTTGGGGAGTATCATCTCCTAACCTTGGATGTTTTCCCTACTCGTATGATAAGCTCACCCATGATCTTAGTTATAACCCTAACATGGAAATCATCATCCTCTTTAGGCTACCTAACCATCGAACTAATTTCATCTATGGGGGACTCAACCACCTACTTCTTGCTTCTACTACCACCCCTCATATCTGACCATTCTCCTTTGAATTCTCTTATCTCAACAAACTTGCCTTCACCAAAAAATATCTTCACAAGTGTGCTTTGAAGGGGTTTATCCTTGTCCTTTATGAATATGGACCTCATGAGCTACCCATAATCAAAACTAAAACCCTCATGAGTTATTTGGCCTTGGGTTCATACTACCATAAGAACCCAACTCACCTAAACACATCACCACTATCAATGAGGATGTCCCATATTCACCAACCCCATCTCATTAAAAATTAGAGGATTATTATATCATCCCATCTAAATTTTTTATCAATACTATTAGTTTAGCCCCCTTGATGTATCAAAAGGATGGTTTAACTAAAACCTTTCCTCTCATCCATCCTAAAATGGTAGAAAATGATTCTCCTACCTCAATACCATTCAATGTCAAGACGATGATTCCATTATCACTTACCTTAGTGTAGAGGACTCTTTTACCTATAAATATCTTCCTCTTGAGAGCCAAACCATGTTGAAAAAATCTACCATTGATGTCAACTTAAGAACTTAGGATAACCCTCACATCTCAATATCAAAAAATCCTTTAACCTCATACAACAATAGGATTACATTTCATTCATGACCATAGCATAGAATTTTCTTGGTCCTATCAAGATATGCCTCAAATTTTCCCTTCTATCACTTTTCACAACATTGTCACCCATCCTAATTCTAAGCTTGTTCGGCAAAATCTTCATAGGATGCACCCTTGTATTACCCTCTGGTAAAAGAGGAACTTCAACACCTCTTATTTGTTGACCTTATCCAACCCATTGACTATCCCCAATTGGTTTATAATATATTTTCCATTACCAAACATATAAGGGACTTCACCTTTGTATCAAATTTTGTGACCTTAACCTTGTTTGTCTAAAGGATGACTTCCCTTTGACTAGCATTGACCAACTTGTTAATATTACATTTGGCCACGATATGTTATCTCTCATGAATAGTTTTTTGGGATATAATAAGATCTTTATGGCTCCTAAAGATCAACATAAAACCTCTTTTATCACCCCATGGGGAAATTTCTATTATAGATTCATGCCATTTGGTATGAAAAATACTAGTGTAACCTTTTAGTGTGTCATGACATATATCTTCCATGACCTCATCCATAAAATCATAGAGGATTATGTGGATGAAATATTTGGGAAATCCAAATATCATAATGATCTTTTAGACATCCTCAACATCATCTTCAAACACCTTATCCACTTCTACATCTACCTTAACCCCAAGAAATGTGTTTTTAAGGTCCTTTAATGAAAGATTATTAGCTTCATTATCTCCCTTCAATAAATTAAATTCAACCAAGCTAAAGTCAAATTAATATTAGAAATGATACCTCCTACCCACCTTAAGCAACTTCACATATTGTATGGGAAGATCCAATCAATCTGTCAATTTATCTCTCAATTATCTGATAGATGTCAACATTTTCACCATCTTGTTAAGAAAGACACGTCCTTTAAGTGAAAAAAGGAATGCCAACAAGCCTTTTATTCACTCAAATAATACCTTATTTTTCCACTTGTTTTTACCCCTCCTAAATAGGATCAACCTTTCTACCTTTACATCTCTACCACTGACCATTCCCTTGGGATGATGATTACTCACCATGACAAATAGAACAAGGAGAAAGCTATCTATTATATAAGTTGAACACTTATAGAGTATGAAAATTGATATTCCCATCTTGAGAAAATTTTCCTTGCCCTCATATTTGTGGCTTCCAAGATTCACCACTACCTCCTTAATCACAAGACCTACATCATCACTAACACTGACCCACTCAAGTACATGCACTCTAAACCATACTAGAACCAATGTATGGCTAAGTGACTCATGTTTTTAGCTAATTTTGACCTTGAGTTACTTTATAAAAATTTAATTAAATGGAAATTTATTGTTGATCAATTAGTTGAAGCTCTTCTACTAGATAACCAATCACTTCCTCTTACATTTTTAGATGAGTTCATCATGAGTCTTTCTCAAGAGGGTCCCACCTACCAAATGACCATGTTATTTGATGGCTAAAAATTCCAATGTGGTGAGGGTTCCAAAGTTATTCTCATTCCCTTTTATGGTGAACTTATTTACCTTTCCTTTAAAATTGACTTTGAGTGCACAAATAACATGGTTGAGTACAAAGCCCTAGTCATAGTTCTCCAAACTACTCTAGCCTTGAGAGTCAAGATGATCAATGTCTTTGGTGATTCAAAAATTGTGGTCAACCAAGTCAATTGTTCTTATCAATGTAAAAATGATATCTTACTAAAGTAAAAACAACTTGTAGATGTAATCTTAACATCATTCGATCATTACCTTATCCAGTCAGTTCCATGATTTCCCAATAAGTTTGAAAATATAATGGCTTCCCTTGCTTCCAAAATCCCATCTCAACCTCCCAACTCTAAACTCTTTGTTACTATCAATCACTTTTTCACCCCATATTATGTCCATTTTGACCTTCCTACAATTTGTAATGTAGACACATCTCCATCAAAAATTTAGTATGAACAAACTTTTGATTACCTCAACCTTGGTATTGTTCCTCCTAACCTCTCTAAAAATGATTGAAGAGCATTTTTTTAGAGTACCTATTGTTACACTATAATAGATGGAATCTTTTTCAAACATGGCTTTGGTGGCCTTCTTCTCTATTCTTTGCATAGTCATGAAGCTTCCCATACCATCAAGGAAACACATGATGGAATCTGTGGGGGACATTTTAGTAGTTTAGTTGTCATTAAATGCATCCTTCACCTTGGATACTATTGGCCCACCCTTAACCAAGACTGTTGTGATTATTTAAATAAATGTGTTAAATGTCAATAACATGCTAATTTACACCATGTACCATCCCATGGCCTTTAAGTATCGAAATAATTTTGGCCATTTTCACAATGAGACCTTGATCTTATTGGGTAAATCAATCCTCATTCATCATAATGACACCAATCCATCATTACCACCACTGATTATTTCACCAAGTAGGTGGAAGCCATTCCTCTCATCTCTTTCAAAGCCAAAAAGATTATCAACCTTATCAACCACTATATCTTTTGGTGTTTTGGTGTTCCCCATAATATCATCACTTATAATGGAAAATATGTTAAAAAAAGAAAGTCTAAGCTCTTTGTGATGCATTTGGCATGAAGTTGAACTTTTCCTCACCTTACCATCCATAAGAAAATGAAAAGGTGGAAGCCTCTAACAAAATGTTAACCAAAGTCTTTAGTTCTTTAGGTCAGGATTGGCACTTGCACATCCCTTTTACTTTATGGGCCTATCACACTAGCATTCAAACCTCTATGGGTACTACCCCTTTCCCTATAGTCTTTGGAGTAGAGGTAGTCTTTCCTCTCAAATTCCATATTCCTTCTATTTTCATATCTTTTAAAGAAATCATTTATGAGAATGACTATCATTAAGAACATCTAGCACGATTTGAGCTACTTAACGAACATCAACCATCTTTGCATCTATCAAGAATGAATTAAACACGCTTATAAAAAACACCTAAAAGAGCTATAATTCAATATCAAAGACCTCATCCTAAAGGAAAATTGACATGTCACCAACATGGATAAAATAAAAAGGGGAAAATTTGATTTAAATTGGCTTAGACCCTACATCATCACACATAAGTATGGATCAGGAGCTTATAATTTGTCCTCTCTTGAAGGCAAACTAGAACTTGAGCCTCTCAATGTTTCACATCTACATCCTTTATTTTGTTAAACCAAGGATTTAACTCACTTTTTTGTCTAAGTTAAGCTTGTCCCTTGATTTATGAGATTTTCACCTTCACATATCTATCCCTCTCCCTTTGAAGACAATCGATTATAACATAGAACCATGTGATTAACCATCATAATTATAGCTTAATCCTAAATATGGGTACCACGGCTCTACCCATGGCATGGTTCTCATGGATATTTTTCATCTCTATTGAGATAGAATCCCATGGTCATTGTCTCTCAAACCTCCTTCCTTCACCTATCATTAAATTTTTGTGCTAAAAGCCTTACCCCCATAAAGGTAGACCTCTAAGCCTATTAGACTTGTCCATGTCTAAAGATAGCATTCAAAATCAAATTGGGATACCAAAATATCACTTAGGTCAATATTTATAGCATTATAGACTATTCCCTTGAAGAATAGTTACCTCAAAATCCTCTAAATTGCTTAAAAAGATAGACTGCTCCCTTGAAGGATAGACACCAAATATATAAACCCAAATTTAAACCACTCTATTTAAGGATGGCTAAGTCAAATGGGTCAAAATAAATCATTTTAATCTTCATTAATTAATTAACTTCACAAACCATAAAAAACAAAAATAATACACAAGCAAACCCTATATCAAAATAGAATAAGTTATCCCAAGAAAGTTGCAATCATCTTTTATATCTAACATTAGTAGACTTCCTACATCAATCAGTATACACCTAGCATTAAGACATGGACTTATCTACTATGGTTCTTATGTCACCTTTAGAAGGGGAAAACTAACCCACATAAGGTTACCTTACCTATCCATAAATTTACCTTTCACCTATTACCTATATTCCATTTATACCATCTTTTAATCAAGGGATTTTGAGATTACTTGATGTGATTATGATCAAGACACCTATTTTTCAACAAAATCATGATAATGTGAAGCATACAAAAGGCTTAGTTTCCTTAAGTCAATCTAACTTTGGGTTTTTTAGTTCCTTGCCAATAAAAAAGCATAGTGCTTTTTTCTTTACCCTCTTATCATTGGTACATGTAGACATGTATCTCATGATTATCATCTCTTTTTCCTACATTTAGTTTGTTATCTAACTTTCTTTATGTATTTTCATGATATCATAAATAACCCTAATTAAACCATAAAAATCATAAAATTATCCATGAACCATATCCTATCTATAAACAAAATATCATGATCAACATCAACACACATCATCTATGCATTATATCATTACATCATATCATAAACAAACCTAATTAAACCATTAATGATCATATCCATAAACAAAATCAATGATCAAAACATCATAAACCACATCATACATCATCTATCTATCTATCCATGTATCATCCTATCCATTTACCATAACATCAAAATAATTAATCTTATAAACATTAAATCATAAAACCACATTAGCATAACCATAAAAAAAATTACCATCATCACAACATCATCTAACATCAAACCATGAACCACAAACATGAGCATAAGCATCACTTGTAAACCATGAACCATGAACATACATCATATATATATATATATATATATATGATATATGTTCATGGTTCATGTATGTATATATATATATATATATATATATATATGTGATTTATGTTCATGGTTCATGGTTTACATGTGATGCTTATGCTCATGTGTGTGTGTGTGTGTGTGTGTGTGTGTGTGTGTGTGTGTGTGTGTGTGTGTGTGTGTGTGTGTGTGTGTGTGTCACAATAAAACATCATCATATACATCATGTCATCATAAATAATATAAGTAATAATGTATTAAATATCTCTCTCTCTCTCTCTCTCTCTCTCTCTCTCTCTCTCTCTCTCTCTCTCTCTCTCTCTCTCTCTCTCTCTCTCTCTCTCTCTCTCTCTCTCTCTCTCTCTCTCTCTCTCTCTCTCTCTCTCTCTCTCTCTCACACACACACACACATATACATATCACATCATAAGCACCCAAGTTGGTATAAAAACATATACATCATATAATTAGACCCCTAGGGCACCACTATAATTGGCCCCTCTTGATTCTCCTCCTATACCACCATCTAGTGTTAAACCCCTTGATCTACCTACCTAACTCATTATAGAGGCCCACTAACATGAATCACCATGGCTGCCCCACCTACTTAACTAGCTCTGTATTCACCCTATCAAGGCTCTAATGGACATTATTTTAGTAATATATCCTCATAATACCTCAAATTATCCATAGTGGCTAAGTACCATGTCATAGGAATCATATCAATTCCTCCTTTAGTCCTCCCACTAGTGTCTCCCCACCACTCTTTCCCTCTATCTCAAGGTATCTCTCTCTTAGGTCACTAAACCAAAAGAGATCCTATCTTGATCTTATTCTCCTATAAATGTGACAACCTTACCTTATAAGATGACAATATAGCCTTGTAAAGTGGCCACTTATCCCTATAATCCTATTATTTATGCCTAGGAAACTACTAGTGATACCTATGCCTATCCATCTTGGCCACCACCATGTACCAATGCCCCCACTGGGTCTACCTCCATGGCATGCTATCCCCCCACCACCCCATCTAAAATAAATTATTACATATAGAACTTGATACCACACTACATATCCATTTACCACACTAATATCATCTATCATTACTCTCACTAGTAGCTCCTCATGATCCAAAACTACACACTATGGTTGTGGCTTCAGAAGTAAGAACTTGACATCCTCCCTAATATATCTCAAGAATGCTAGCTGATTCCCCTACACGAGGCCAAAATACATATGAAATTTATTGAATGGGATGAGCTCAGTCTCACCATCCTACCTCCCATATATCCATTGCTAGCTTTGTAGTGATAAAGTGTGATAGCTATATTGGGCCCACCTCAGCAATCCCACATATGGCCTCTAAATGATGTCACCAAAAACCAAACCCTTCAAGGTATCTCAAAACTAGTAAATGTCCCTCACACCACCAATAACACCTATCAAAGTATAATCTCCCCTCCATCTTAATAAACCCACTCTATAATCCATCGGAGCATAGCCATCCCATGGTAACCCCAAAGGTCTCAACACCTAAATGTGCTCGTACACCTAGCAATGGATTAAAAACCCAACACTAATCCCATTTCATCTATGTGCTTAAAAGGCCCATAACTACTTATAAATATATACCTATAAAATTAGTGCCCACCTAAACATAGTCCTCCCCAATAACATCTCCACCAATACTCCTAATAGCAGATATAGAAATTGACCATTATTTAAATCAAGCAAATCAAAATAAGATACTACCATAATCATCAACAACAACAAATGTCAGTCCTGTAGATCCCTCTAGTATAGTGTCCCATAGCTAAAAACACCTACATGATACCTAACATGGACCCAATCTACTCTATATACCAGATCTATATGATAATTGCTCTCTTCTCTCTCGATATTATCAATTAACTCCCCTTGAATGGGAAGCCATATAATCCTATCAACATCCTCTAGTAAGATGCTAATCTCTTTAGTCAGCAATAAAAATGTGTTCATGGTTGGGTCTCATCTCTCAGTGAGGGTTATGATCATAGTTGCATCCTGCAGTAGGTGCTGATAGTGTCTCATGGCCCCTAGACTGACCTCTTCTATGTGTCTCCACTCATCATTATTCATCCCATCATGAACCTTTGTAAATATCTTAGGGACTCGGTCCCTCATCTGGATCTAGTCATGGGCTTATAAAACCATAGTTAGCAAATGTCACCATTGTTCATTTATAAATCAACCTAGTTAATCTTGAATCTTTCAAACTTATTTCATCTCTACCTTAACCTATCATACCAACATTTAATTCCTCTATTACAAACATTTGCCCTACTCCACATAATATCAATACCCTACTTAACCTCTGACAGCAATAACTCACTCTATTCCTACTTAACACTTTTTCTAACCCACCCCAACCTAATTCATTCACATCCACACTTTCACTTATTTACACCACTTTCATTTAACAACAAAACTTTCAAAAGACATCTCAAAACATTCATTTATCTCCATTTTTTTTACACATCTCCCCCAATCCCTTCGATCATTGATGGTTCATTAAAACCATCGATGGTCTTGTATGACCATTTTTCCTCAGTGTTCAACTATCAATGGTTAGGTTGAACCATTGATGGTTAGGTTGAATCATTGATGATCACTGTGTGTGGCCATTGGTGGTAAAAACCTCAAACCCCATCCATCTAAAACCCTCACTAACCATCTAATTTCAAAAACTAAAATACTTCACTCTATCCTATAGCCTATCCCCCACCAAAAACATCTTTCAAATTTAAAATTCACTTACTAATTTTTCCTAAATTCACCAAAACCTAAATTAGGGTATAAACTAGCTAAACCCTATAAAATTAATTTAAACCTACTTGAATTCAACTTCAACACATCAAATCAACTATATAACTCTACCTACCTCATTCCTTGATCATTATCGAGGTTAGAGCCTACATATAACCACTCTACCATGCACTTATCCACCCTCCATCTTAGTAAACACTCGATCTCCTCAAACACATGCTCAACTAATAACCAAACTACACCTTAACATGCTCACTCAACTCACCACAAAATGCCAACATACACAAGTGCTAGAGCATAAAAGGCAAAGCTTAAATAGTTAAAAGTGAAAATGATTTTTTATTCACTTTTTATGTTTTGAATTTTTATGGTTCCCCCTGATCGTTGATAGTTAGGGTGATCATTGATGATCAACCTTGGGAACCCCTAACCATTGATAGTTAGGGTATCACACTTTTTCATTTTTGGCACTTATAATTAAATGTTAGATTTTGGAGATCACCTCATCTCCACCATAATCAAAATTAAACTTTTAGAGATTACCCTTCTTCAATCAATCATTAGACCACACCCACCTCGATGTTGGCCATTTTGACCCAAATTATTCACATGTTTTACTATGACCTTTTAGTGGTATTTTTAACTGTACCAACTATTTTTTCCATGTTGACCATTTTACTTTGCACCACCTCATGTAAAACTAGACCATTTATGTTTTTTAAGGGAGCACTTCCTACCTTGGATACTTATGAAAACACTAACCTTATCTAAGAGACTTATATCATCACTCGATCAACTATGACCAATGTAATGGATTAGTTACCCTATCACTTGTACTTATAGAACTAACCTTATTTTTACCAACATTTGTAACCTTAGTCTATGTGTGATCTTGGCTATTACACTTAGTCATATTTTATGCACATGTTTGCATTTCAAATGCTTAACCCTTTTTTCACCACCTAATGACTCACCATTAATTACTTATCAAACACTGAATTGATTGTGGTTTCACCTCGTTGACTCCTGATTTAAGGGGGAACACCTCCTCTCATACTAGAGGTAATTAGACCTTTAACCATTAATCCATTTTTGTTTTATAACTTATTAATTCAAAGCTACATAACATAAATGGGAAAAATATATAAAATAAAAAATTGCACACAACATTTCTAGTTGTCAAAATTCCTCAGGACCCCTATCAGACCCTGAGTTTAGTTGACCACCTAGTTAGCTAAATCATTAAATTATTAACTTAATATTTAACCAAACCTTTTTAACCACTTTCATTAACTTACTTACCTTTAGACACTCAACCACTGATGGTTAACCTAATCATTGATGGTTAGCTTGACCATCGACATTCAAGTCTCTTCACCTCCTCAAATTATTAACACATCAATTAGTTGTGTGCAAGATAAGGAGGAACAATTTAATATATTCACCTTATGTGGTGATAACTAACTTCCAAGCATCATGATTAGAAACCTCACCCTCTAGGTAACCTTCCATCCTCCATCTCTCTTTGCCTATAAAAGGAGGGGAATGGAAGGTGAAAAGCAGGTTCAAGGTATCAAATATTATTACACATAGGTGTTTAAGTTCTCTAGCATCCAATCTTCCTTAAATAACTTAGTATCAACCAAAGAGACTTGAACCTCTACTAAATTCTATTTTGAAGCTAAAATATTATTACTCTAGCAAAAATTCTTCAGCCTTCAAACATCAACCAACTAATAAGCTATAGGTATATCAATACTTTAGCATTGTTATTTTAGATTTTAGATTTTTGTAACTTGATTAAAACTATTTAAACGTTATTTCCTTTCCTTTAAACCCTAAAAAAACAATTATATAACCACCTACCTATTCTATAATTTTCTTTTGATCATCTTCAAAAACCCACAAGCAACCATCGATGGTTAGCACTACTACCGATGGTCACCTTAAATCAATGATGGTTACCCAACCATAAATGGTCAACCCAACCACAAATAGTTCACCCAACTAGAGATGGTCACTATGGTATAAAACAAGTTATTTTCATTTCCTTACCCCCAAATAAATCTAACTTTCTATGTTCTTACCTATTTATAGACCCTTTTATAATTTTTTAAATCAGATCCCACCCACTTTAGCATAATTATTAACAAAATTTTACATATTTAATAATTTTTATTTAACAATCATTCTACTTTATTCTTTTATTTCACTTCATTTATCTTATGCAAGTACTTTACCTTATCATTTCTAACTTGATTATTATCAACAGTGGATTGGCAACCTCCCAGCAAGCGTATGCTTATTAGATCTATCTCATGCTAGGAAGTCCACTTAATTATATTGCTAACAATCCCCTTTGTTATTGATTTATTATTTTTAGGTTATTCCTTCCTAGCCAAAGATGAGTTCTCCATCTTTGTCTGGATTACACATGCATCACCAATGAGGTATTTCTACCACACCCTTATTTCTAGTTTCTTATCTTATTCTAGATTAAGAAATGAGAAAAAATTAAGATTGATAAGGACTTAAAGGCACATTAATATAAGTGATTTAGAAGATCTTAATGTTTTTATAGTCAAATATATTGAGATTTAAATTTGACTGTGTTTGACCATTTTTTGAAAGTAAACTAAAAAGGATAATTGAGTTGTTCTTGATAGTATTTTGATGTTTCAAGATGATATAACTATTGGAAAGTATTTAATACTCCATGAATACTATTTATATTTATTTTATATGTTTTACCAATCCATATTTAGTTTTAACAAAGGCTTAGAAGTTGATTGTGCTTTTTGATTGTACTAACAGTTTGAGTGACCATCTTACAGAGGTTTGTTAAAGGTGTTTTGAGTAGAGTTGAAGAAGAAAATGAGCATGAAAATGTTCTATAAGTCTCTAAAGTTTATGAGAATAAATTTTTTGTCATTATATGCCCCTAATTATTTATGGAGAGTCAAAATAGTTGACTATATTTTGACTGTGTGTAACTAGTCTTAGTGGTCATTATAAGAGAGTTGAATTGAGTGCTTAGATCCTATGTTGAAGTTTTTGAAGCACATGGAGTTATATATGAGGCCATAAATGATTAAACCATGTGATATAATCATATTTCTATGTTAAATATCTAAGTATTTAATTTATAAGTTTGAGATTATGTTTTTTATAAATGAAGACTTAAAGAGCAAGGAGACCTAATTCGTAGGTTCAAGTGTTGAGTTGGTGTTACAGGTGGCATGGACCCATATGGGAGAAAGAAAGGGTATATTTTAAATATTTTTTATGTGTTCAAATAATTATTAAATTATAAAGGTTTTCTAATTTATCTCACATGTAATGTGAGAGTATGAAGGACTAATTATTTTAGGTCTCACCAAGACCTAATGGTGGTTTGGGGCTAATAAGGTAATGGTCAACCTATGAAGAGTGTTGTTCTCACATGTAACATGTGTATGGACCTATGTTAAAGGTGGTTTAAATATGTAAATCATATTTTCCAACCAAAATGGGTTAAAGGAAGAGAGTGGTATAAATATAAGGCATAATTGGACTAATTATGCCAATTGTGTATGTATGGATTGAAGCTAAGGAGAGAAACATTAAGGAGGAGTTAAAGGTTAGTGAGGACCATAAGAGAGTGAATAAGATAATTTTTTCTTGTTTGATCAAGTTTATTTAGGAGGATACATAGTTCATTAAACCTAATGAGCCTAGAAGAAGCAATTTGAGCAAGTAATCCCTAGAGGCAATTTGAGAAAGAAGAGGGAAAACAAAGGTGATCATCATTATTTAAAGAGTATAAAAATGTATTCAAGGTGATATATTAAGTTTAGATAAGTGGGTACTTGGTTTCCTATGGGTTTTTTTCTTCCTTGCAAGATAAATCTTTCTAAAAGTCTAGTTGTAGTGGGCACTCAACTAGATAGGAGCAGTAGCTCCTTATGTGATTGGTGTCTCACTAAACTAAGGGATGGGTGTTCCTTGATTAATGGGTGTTGGTATAAATGTTGGACCTTGTTTTATAAGACTATATTCCATATTTCATGGTTTATTAGGTTTTATCCCTTAAGAGGTTTTCCCACCTATATGACGTGTTCAAGTGATGTATGCTCTTATATATGCTTTGGATGTATGTGCTTTCATGTTTATGTTACTTAATCAAGATTGATGTATGTTTAATTTTTAAGATTTGGGATTGAATTGGATTATCTATAATCCTTGATTCACTCCCCACTCTTATTTATTGTACCTCTAATAATTGGTATCAAAGCAGGACCTTCTATGCAAGTTTATCCACTTGAAGGTGATCTAAGGTACAAAGATGGATAAGTAGTGGAGGAAATAAAATATTGAGTTGAGATCAACTGTCAAAATTCTTGAAGAAAATATTAGTCATATTGATATTGGGAAGATTAATTATAATTCCATGGATGAGAGCATGAGATGAGGCGTGAGGAGCTTAATGAACAGATCATGAACCATAGTGAAATGATAAGTCAAATTTAAACCAAGTTTGAGAGATTAATTAAAATAGTCAAAGAAGATAATTTGACCATGTATTATCTTAAGGATCAATTAAGTGTTAAAAAGATCAATCTATGTTTAAAATAAGAAGAATGTAAACATCTCAAGACTCAGTTAGAAGAGGTAAATTCCAAGTTGCGTTCAAATCAAGGTGAGCATGATGAGTTAAAGTCCAATCTTGATTCTATAAAGATTGTTGAAGAATAAGCATGTAGATTGAAGGATGACATGTCTAAATAAATTAAGAGGGATAAAGATACTATCCAAGATCTTAGAATTTAGTTAGAGGCTACACGTTCAAGTTTGAGAGATAAAGAGGATGAGAGCGTTCAATTAAAGATCAAGATAAATTCATTAAAGGATGGGAATGAGGAATTTTTTATCAAGGTAAAAAATAATAAGAAATAGAAAGAGAGATCAGCTCAAGACAATAAGGATGAAATAACCAAGATCAACAAGAAAATATCCATCAGGAAGCCAAGTTCCATGAGGTATGAAAGATCTTTTAATGATCATTGTTATTCTTGTCACAAGTTTAGTTATAATGCATGAAACTATAGAAAGAAGAGCAATTAGTCATCTAGAGGTATGGATAGTTTAATATATTATAATTTTCATGACAAGGGACATATTACTATATTTTTCCCACATGGGAAAAGACTAACCCAAGTATGGATACCTAAGACAGTCAAGTTTGAGCATTATGATCCTATGAGACAAGATGGTATGTTTGATGAGATTTATAATATTCATCAAGTAAAAGGTATAAATAATATTATTTGATTTTGTTGTCATCAATTTGGTCATATTTCAAGATATTTTAAAATTAAGCTCTCAAGTCATAAGAAGGTGTATGGGAATCCTAGTGTGCTCAAGAAAATTCAATCCTTGGTATGGAATACTAAGGAAGTGAAGACCAAGAAAACTAATTCAACTGAGCTAAAAAATCAAGGTGGACTACTTGTTAAAGCAAAAAAGGAATCATATATGAATAAGGTTTAGGAATTCCAATAGAATGTATCATCTGTCTAGATAGAAAAGGAGAATCAAAAGTCAGTTCAAATAGAGATTAAGGAGAAGACTAAGGTGCTAGTTAAGACTAGTTCTAAGGTATGTATGGATACAAGTGAACATCCTGCTATTGTTAAGCATGTTTTATTCAAATAACATCAATTGTCAATGCCTCATGATTAGTTTCTTTCTTCAATTGAAAATACTAAGAAGAATAAGAACTATCAGTATCAGATGACCAAATATGGTTTATTTACCATGATAGACATGAAGGAAAGTCAAGAGTTTTTGTTATCAGCATTAGTTGACAAGTCTAAAGCAAATAATGAAGTCAAGGATCCATTCAAATTCAATCTAGTGATGAGGAAAGACTATAATTCAAATGAGATTATGGATATATGGGAATATCTTATGTTTTGGGACTTTTAGCCTCACTATGTTAAAGTGGTGTCTCTATCTAAGCTTTAAGGAGACACTTTATAGAAAGATGAAGCATGGTAGATGCTAGTTGAATTTAAGTTTATATTACAAGATAATAATATCATTTGAAGATATGTTTAGGTTAAGGGGGAGAAATTTTTTTTATGAATCCACTCCAAAGTTTTGTGATGGAATGATTTAGAAGATATATTCAAGGATAGTGATCCTAAGGTCAAATTTTTGGTCAATCTTTGATGGTTGGTCTAGTTGGTCAATATCATGAAGAATGAAGCTATGTGTGCAATATCTAAAAGAAAAGAATAAAAAAATTTGGGTGTTTGATCAAGGATAATGATTTGTCAAGATCTTATTTTTTCATAAGAAATATAAGGTTGATATGGAGATTGAAGAGCTATGCATGATGTGAGGGGGAGCATATGTGAGATGTTCAAGTCATGGTGGAGATATGAAGAAGTATATTATAGATGTTAAATTAATCATGTTGATATGATGACTTGATCAAATGATTTTAGGTTATTTTACAAATGTATTTAACCCTCATGCATAAACAAAGGGGGAGTCTTGTAAATGGTTAGGTCCTTGGATCAGAGGATTTTGTAGTAAAATTTGAGAGAGAAGGTATGAAGGCAATTATGTTGATCCATTATTTTTGTAAATGGTCTGAAGATGATCAAAAGTGTGCCTAATCTTAGGTGACTTAGGGGGAATCCCTCTTAATGTTTTAAGGTAAGTTCATGTAGATTCTGATGATTCATGTTTTGTCTTCATAGAATATGTGTATGATCAAAGAAGAGTGTAGTCATGGATCATGTTTGAGAATATGAATCTAAGAAGAGGTATGCAAAATGTTAGGGCGAGTATGTATCATCTCTTAGAGGTGGTCCTTTCTTATTATTGGTACTTGAAGTCTTTTCAAGTCTATAGGATCAAGAGTTGAGCCCACTTTATCATTGTGTCAAAGGGGGAGAAAGTGCTTAAAGAGATAGAATCTATGAATAACATTTGTATTGGTGTTAACATCAATGACAAAGAGGTATATTTTTGGATGTTTTTCTATGATTTCTCTAAGGTGACCAAGGTTTTTGATGAGGTTTCATGTGTGTTAGATTGATAATGACAAAGTGTGTTTCAATGTGCTTGAGTGTGCTTACTTGGTTATTTAGTGTTTGACTTATATAGGCAATTTATGGATGATATTGATGATATAAAAATGTTTTATATACCCTATGAGATGTTATTAGTTCTTGTAGTGCTTATATAAGTGAATATAATTCATTAAAATAATCACATGAATGTCTAAGCTCAAATAGTCATCTTGATAGATAAAGTTGAGTAAGTAGATTGATGATGTAATATTTCACACATGTGAAAGTTTAAAGAATAGCTTGATCTATGATACATTCACCAATGTGAATAGATCATGTGGTTCAAATTTTAGGTCTGGACATTGAGCATAGAAAAAGTTATATTAGTGAAAAGTTAGGCTCTTAGATAGAATTCACTAAATTCCCACACTTAGCCAAATTTGCAAAAAGAGATCTAATGGTGAGCATTAAATAGATATAATGGTGAACATCTACTCTGATAGACTAAGATCCAATGGTGAGAATATGATCATATATAGATCTAGTGGAAGGTGTTTAATCTAAATAGATAATGATCTAAAGGAGTACATGATCTTGTCAGTGATGATCCAATGGTGCATATTAAGTCGAATTGTTAAAGGATTCTTAGAAGGCATGTGATAGTGAGAAGTGTCACAATATAAAAATATTTTATGGAATATCAATGGTATGCAAGTGCTCATATAGATAGATATTAATTGTGTGTGTTGAGTCAAAATTTCAAATGTGCAAAAGGCACGTAGAGCTGCCAAGTGGCACAATATCAAGAGCAAGGACCTAAGATCAATAGCAAGAATTTAAAGGTAAAGTATAGGGTACTTCCAAGGATATTTATAGTGTGTATTTTTTCAAAGTTTCCAAGAAGTATGAGATGAGGTCAAAGTTTCTGAAGTTAAATAGTAACAAAGGAAAAAACTAACGCTTGGTATTTTGATTATATCTTTTGATCTAGGATGAATTTGAAGGTGATGTGAAAAGAAAATTTGAAGAGGAATTCAAGGTGAATCCAAATGAGTTATAATATTATAAATTTTTTATATTCAAAGATATTGAGCTCCAAAGTTGACTGTGTTTGACCATGTTCTCCAAGTAACTTGAGAAGGAAAATTGAGTTATTATTAATAGTATTTTGATGTTTCAAGATGATATAACTATTTAAGAGTATTTTAGACTGAATGAACACTATTTGTATGTATTTTGGAGGTTTTAATAATCCATATTCACTTTGAAAAAAGGCTTAAAAGTTGACTATGTTTATTGAATACACTAACAATCTGAGTGACCATTTTGCAAAGGTTTATTGAAGGTGTTTTGAACAAAGTTGAAGAAAATGAGAATGGATATGTTATATATTATCTAAGTCTTATGAGAAGACATTTTTTATCAATATATGCCCTTAATTAGCTGTGGAGAGTCAAAATAGTTTGATTATATTTTGACTATGTGTGACCAGTCTGAGGGTCATTATAAAAGAGTTAAATTGAGTGATTAGAGCCTATGTCAAAGTGTCTAAATCATATCAAGGTGTATCTAAGGACCTATATGGTTCACCCATTTGATATAATTATATGTATATGTTAAATATTTGAGTGGTTTATTCATAAGTTTGAGACTATGTTTTTTTGTATATGAAGACCTAAATAATAAAGAGACCTAATTGGTAGGTTTGAGTATCAAGTTTGTGTTACAGATGGCATGGACCCATATGGGAGTAATAAATAGGATATTAGAAATATTTTTTATGTGTTTAAATCATTGGTAAAGGATAAATGTGGTCCAATTTGTCTCACATATAACGTGAAAGTATGAAGGCCTAATTGTTGGTCTCACCAAGACTAATGGTGGAGTGGGGATAATAAGGTAATGGTCAAACTATTAAGAGTGTGGTTCTCACATGTAACATATGTATGGACCTATGTTAATGGTTTCTAAAATATGTAAATCATCTTGGCCAACTAATATGGTTTAAAGGAAGAGAATGGTATAAATACAAGGCATAATTAGACTAATTGTGCTAGTTGTGCATGGGTGGATTAAAGCGAAGGAGAGAATATTTAAATAAAAGGTATAGGTCAATGAGGACCATTAAAGGTTTAATAATACTATTCATACTTTTTTGATCAAGTTTATGTAGTAGGACACATAGGTTATTAGACCTAATGAGCCTATAAGAGGTAGTTTGCGCGAGTAAGCCATATAAGTAATTTGAGAAAGAAGAGGGTAAATAAAGGTGATCATCATCAATTGAATAGTATAAAAAAGTTTTCATGGTGATTTGTTCAAGTTATTTGAGTGGTTTCTTGGTTTCCTAGGGGGTTTATTCCTCTTTTCAAGGTAAATCTTTATAAAATTTTAGTTGTAGTAGGTGTTCAACTAGATAGGGGTTGTAGCTCCTTGTGGGATTGGTGTCTCACTAAACTAAGGGATGGGTGTTCCTTAATCAGTGGGTGTTGGTCTAAATTTTGTATATTTTTTTATAGGACTATAGTTCATATTTTAGGGTTTATTTGGTTTTATCCCCCAAGAGGGTTTCCCACATATATGATGTGTTCAAGTGATGTATACTCTTATATGTGCTTTAGATGTATGTGCTTTCATGTTTATGTTAATTAATCAAGATTTATGTATGTTGAATGTTTAAGATTTGGGAATTGAATTTTATTATCTAGCATCAATAATTCACCCCCCCCTCTTAGTGATTGTAATTATAACATGTCTTTCTCTTATGGTTCATCATACTCTTTGTAGCTCATCCTCTTCTACATATTTAAAGTCTAAGTTATGTTCCTTATTGCCAATGGGTGTTCAAATGATAAGATCCTCTTCAAGGTCACTCAAGTAATCATCATAATCTACCAATTCAATCTAATTCTATTTACTCACTGCTTCAAGAATTGGCTCTCTCTCAAGGAGTGTCATAGGAAATTCTTGGAGTGACTTTAAGAGAGATGATATGTATGCCTTATTTCTTTCATTCATCTTCTTATTCCTAACAACCATCATATCATCCTTATTCTACACATTTATTTTAAATTATTTCCATTAGGTATATGTTTTAGACTCTTGAGGAGGAAAGGGTAAGAATTAAATGACCTCAAGCTTACTTTCAACTTTGATAAATTAGCTTATATTTGACTATTCTTCTCTCTCCCTTAACTGTATCATTTGTTCCCAAGTTAGAGACTTAGATCTAGGAGCCTCTTATATTATGTATACTACAACTTGGGGCATGAATGGGGTGTATTTAGTTCATATTGTGTTAATTTTGCATCTACAACTAATTGATATAGGTGTTTGTCTACAACCTCAATTTATTTAGCAAGGTAGACTTAAAAAATAAGCCTTGAATGATTAGGTATCTACTCATGATGACTAATTCTCTTAATGCACACATTTTATTCTTCTTTCACCCTCCCGTAGACAAATTTCCATGATAGAAAGGTTGAGAAGGATTGTGAGGAGCTTTGAGGGATTTAACACTTATTTAATTGAAGCTCTTGAGGGGTGATGGGAATCTCAGCATAAGACTAATATGGGATGGATGAGGGGACATAATGTTGATGTTGGTGAACTTGTTGATCCTCATATACTACCAACTTCTCCTCATTATTTCAAATCATATCATCTATATCAAGGATGTCACTATTGACCCTTGAGTGACCTTATCTCATAAAAAATTCCCACTTTCCTTTAGATTGTTCTAATGAAAATTTAATGCTCCCAATCACATAATTAGGTATTTCTTGTCCATACCCTTTCAGTGTGTCAATGCTCACCATGTGTATTTCATAGTCCAATAGGGTCTATTTAAGTCTTGATATGGATTGAATTGGGACATGAGTGGGTTGTGAAAGAAAATCATGATGCTTCCATGACTGATGAGATTGATAATTAGACTACCAAGGAGGTAGATGAGGCTCACCATTGGGTTGATAGTATTGGAAATAAGGAGACTTATTATATGTCTAATAAGGGTGAATATAGGTCTAATGAGTGTCAAAATAGGGTTGTTAGGGATCATGATGGAATTATAAAGGATCATAGGGTTGATCATAAGGGAGTATATGATATAATTGTGCCCCATATGCATCCATAAATCATCATTAAGCACATGAAAATTAATGACACTATAAGCAATAACCTTTCTTAACCTTGAGATGATGACCACATGATGACCCTTATTATCAATTTTTGACTATAAATATACTAATGTGGTCTTGAAACTACCTAAAATAGCCAATATGTTATTGTGAAGGCTCTAACACTTGAATCTAGTCCCACTAGGCATGTTATAACTATTATCAAACTAAGTTGCACACTTTGAAGGAGGTTTTTCATGCCTACTTCAGACTTGGACTAACATGGGAATGGCTTAAAGGTTATGGGTGTTCTTGTGATAAGACCAAACCTCTAAGTTATGGGGATAACTCCCCTAGTACTTTAATTATGGCTCAAAATCACTAAAACCTATTGCTTTGGGTGAAAATAAAGAGAAATTATAGAAAACAAACCTAATCTAAGGGGGTGATGATACACCAATGTTGCTTATCCATCCACTCAAATTGAACTCAGACAACACTAATGGATAATTCATAGAAATTGGATCACTATCTCCAATGGTTTCTAGGAAATAATGTTTCATGTAGAGGTTGACTTTGGATGGTTAGAGCATGATGGATAGTGTGATGAAGGTATGGTTCTAGGCTCTTATAATCAAATCTCCACTCTTAAACATAACCATCAATACTCTAACACACTACATGACCTACATAGAATTATTGTTAGCATCTAAGTGAAGGAATTAGACCTATATAAGGGAAATTACATCACTTATGAATATAAAACAATCATGCACACACTAGAAACTAATCGTAGAGAAGTTGGATCAATTAATTCACTGTTTATGAGATATATAAAGTACAAATAAGGCAAAGTTTCCTCATGCCCAAGAGATGGATACAAATCAAGGCCATAAGGCTTGAATAGATATAAAAAGGGAAGATAAAGAGGGGGAAATGGGATGGAGGAGAGAGGAAAATGTTATGAATGACCATAATCAATTAAACCTATAATTATAATCAGTTACACAGTCCTCCTTCAAATTCCCTCCATGTATTGGTGCTTTCAATGACTCTATTTGGCATTGAAGTGAGGTGATGGATAGTGAAAAAAATTTATTTATATTAATAAAATTCTTGAACACACCTAAAATAGTCCATTACTCCTCTAATTATAGTTAAAAAGTGTAAATGGAGTATGATTAGGGCTCCAAGAGGCATTGAGTATCCCACTAGTCCTTGTGCATATTGACCAAGCTAGGTAAATTCCATATTTTATCATGATGAACATGAAATAAACACCTATATAATTTAATTTATTTATTTATCAGGCATAATGACTCATTTCAACATCCCTCTATGCCAAATTTCATTCCTTTGTTGACCCAGTGGGGCAAATAGGCCAATTAGGCCTAGTCATCTGACTGTATGTATTTGGAAGCCATGAAAACTTATATGAAACCTTAATATAATATTAAAAATTTAGATTTAGGTTTTAAAAATTTTTACATACCATGATATAGGTATTTTTTAGTATCTCACACTTGTAGACCTTCCAAACTAGTTGACTAGGTCACATTGTCTTTCACATCTACATACTGGCTATTTGGAGAAAGTTACAAAGACATTTTAAATAATATTACTAGGCATATTATGACTCAAAAAGGTGTAAAAGTATTAAAAATCCCCCTCTAATGATTTAAATATTCTCAAATTTCCTTGTACCTTGTTTTTTTCTCAATTTCTTGAAAAAGTACATTTTCCTACCAAATCCATATAGTGTCCATACAACCTAATACTATGGTTAGGGTATCCTTTGAGTGTAATATATATTTTTAGGTTTTTATTAGGTCACTTATGGGTGTTTTGTTTCCAAAATATTCACATTCCTAGGATTGGTCTATAATAAGGTTTAAGGAGGGTTTTATAAATCTATCATATTAATGATGGTTCATAAAGATGAGACCTCCAATACTAGACTTATGGTCATGAATTTTTATTACATAGACCCCCATAAAATATATAACAAGCTTAGGTTCCTATGTAGCTATTGTGGATAGATATAAATGTAAGATGATAGACCTTAAACTCTTTGCAAGTTATTTAAACATGCCTATAGTCATAGAATTCATTCATAAAGGTGGGAGCCTAAAATAAACTACATTTAACATGGATCTTGATTCCATATGGATAACCAAAATAACCTAAGATCATTTTCCCCAAGTCCATTTGTGGTGAGAGATATGAGCATCTAAAGTAAAACTTAAGATAACTATGTAAGACTGTGGCAACTTAAACTAGGAGTTAAGACTAAAATAACATTTCCTTTAAATTATCTTGTCTAAAACAACTCCTTTAGGTTATGTACCACCATTATATACCTTCCATGGTCCTAGTTCTACTTGGAAAAATTATAAGCATACTTCAATATGGTGAGAGGCTTGAGGCCTAGTCAAGGCTTTTCAGACTAACATGCTTCAATTGAGTCTCAAGGTTTTAAATGAAATTTAGTTGATTTGAGGGACTCAATATATTCAAAAAAAAATTACCATCTATTTCCAATATTCTATAACTTCACTCAAATTCTTATGATCCAACTATGTTCCCCTACTTCAAGTGGTTTATTATAGGTAGCACTATAGGACTACTAAGTCTAAGTGTTTTGATAGTGGAATGGGGTATAGGTAGTTCCACCTTCACTAAATATTATATGGATTTATGATATTTTAAAACACATTTATAAGGTTAAAAACACCCTCATATTCAAACTATCCTTCAACTCTACCCCTACATATGACAACACAATTAGGTTTAGGATTTTTTGGAAATTATTCTCATATAGTTGTAGGGCCTGATTGATAACCTCCCTACCTTATTAAAGGATTATTCCACATTTTATACCTATAATATTTCCTCTTAGTCCTTCCCTATATGTCTACATACCCAAAACCTATCAAAATATACAAGTGCCTTCAACCTTAAAGCATAGGCTTATTTATTTTGTCTTTAGGCCTACCAAGCCTAATAGGTTCTCAAACATCCTTTTACCAATCTGATATTATATTATTTTTTACATATTTTAAAAATTTTATCATAATTTTAAAACCCTCTTAACACCATAAAACATGTAAATGTCCTTTACTTACATGATTTAGTCTGTAGTTACCTAGTTAGGCCTAAAGGAGCTAACTATCAAGGCCTTTGTTTCATTAAATAAATAAAGAACTTTTTAGGGAAGGTAAGGGAATTTTATATATTTTTTAAAAAATTTCCTATCTATTTTAATTTTCTATACCAATCATAATTCATCACATTTCATTATTAAGACCCAAGACCCTATATGTGTAACAGTATTAGACTATGACTATGTGTAAGAGAGTAAACCCTACTTGTCTTCCTTAACTACCAATGTTGGTTACTCCCTACATGATTTTCCCATACTTAAATTATTATTTTTGTCCTAAAGGTTTCTCTTTTTAGTTTCATGCTCAAATTCTCTCCACCTACAGTCAAGACTATACGTAATGACCCTAGGTTTTTTTACTATACTGTAGGTGGGAATGACTTCCTTCTTGGTTCTTAGAGTCATGATTAACCATGATTATTATTTCATAAATATTTATATACCTTCAATTCAAATACAACCACTTTTAAAATGTATATATCATCATTCCTTACACATAGGCCTTTACCTATCTACCTAGGCCTATCTACCAAGTAAGTCACAAGGGGCCTACTTATTATCTTCAATGAAACATAACAACCTCTTATGATTAATAACCTTGAAAATAAAAAAACTACTTATAAATAAACGTCTCACCTCACTATAATTTAGGATCCTAAACACCTTTGTATCCCTCCCATGACCTTATGGTAGTTATATGCTTAGGCCTATATGTATGACTATTTTCATGTCAAGTCCTGCTACAGCCTACTAAACATTATTCACCCCTTCCTTATAACTTAGGTGATTTTAGATTATTAATGTCTATTAATGACTTCATAATATTCAATAACCTTTTTCAACACTCCACTAAATGACATCTAGATTATAAACCCTCAGTTGGTTATAGACATGAATGATGTCTACCTGACTACGGATATGACTATATTAAGGAATAGACTATGTCTAGTGCTCCCATGGGTGAAATTAACATATAATTACTTTTAAATATTATTTATAACTCCTTAAATACTCTTAAATTTTTTTGACATTATCAAGGTTTCCCAAACCTACAGTCACAATCAATGTTTCTCACAATCTAGGCTAAGTCACTCTCTTGGGGAGAGTTCAGATGGTTTTGGCCCTATTTTAGACCCTTACTTCCTATTTTAATCACTTATATTCCCCTTCATAATATTATATTACTCCTTAGGTCCTCTTAACTATATTCAAACTCTAATCCAACATTAGTACCTCATCTATTAGCCTCCATAATAGGCTTAATATGACTGTAAGTTTATCTTGCATAGTATACTGAGGGTGAGGATGGTTAATGCATAAGTAAATGATTAATAGGTAGTGAGGGTGATAATACAAGAAATTACTATACCATGAATAATATTATGCATCTATATAACCACCAAATACCTTTGTAACTATTATATCCTCCCTTTGTATGTAAGGCCTTGTTTACTCATGATAGTCATAATGTGGATAGTACCTTAGAGTGATCATTTTAGACTAAGGGTGGCCTAAATTTGGTTCTTTGGATGTAATATAAGTTAAATATAATTCAAAGGATCTCTTAAATAACCATAACCATCATCAATATTCACTATAAATCCATGAAAAACTTGCAAATAAATGGAAAACTATATATAACCTATAGACAAAGAGAACATGGAGATTCTTCTTACTCTCACACACCCAAAAGTTTTAACCATGGGTTTAAGGTGTTATATATTGTATATGAGGATATAAATCACACAAAAAATGTTGGTTTTATATAAACTTCTCAAAAAAACACCAAAACCATTGTACTTTTAAACCTTATGTAGATGGAGTTCACAAGGGAGCCTAGATTGTTTGTGATTATTCATAAAGATTTAGTCATGAACTGATGCAGGATCATCTACAATAGTTTCATGGAGGACTAGTTGAGATCATCAAACATACAAATCCAAATGATATTCTAGCATGAAAATTCAAATTCTTGTTTTCCCTCCAAATTGTGTTTAAATTTCAAAATTTCACCTTGAGAGTAAATGTAATTATCAAAAGTGAAAAGTGAAAAGGTGAAAAGTGATGGTTAGGCTATTGAGGAAATCAAGGAGAAATGGTTGAAACTATTTTCAACCTTAGTATATTGTTAAAACTTACAAATAGTATTCTGTTTTGCCTTAAGCCCAAATTGGGAGTAGAAGTTAGAGGGGAGATTCTTGAAAAGAGAAAAAAAGAGACAATTCAAAAAAAAAAAGAGGAGAGAAGATGAGAGGGGCATAGAAGAGAAGAAGGATAGAGAGGAAATGTCCTCTCATTCAAGGAAAGAATTTATAATGAAGAAAAGAGAGGAGAATTAGTGAGGGAGGACCTCACTCAAGAAATCCTATTGATAAAGAGAAGGAGCAGATTTGATGTGAAGTCAAGAGAATGTGTGAAGGAGGAGACAAGGCTTTAAAAGCCATGGAACATTGAAACTGGATCTGGTATTGAATTTTAAGTCTTCTAATTGATCTAAGAAAGAATTAATGTTTTGTTTCATGTTATGGTTTCTTTTATGCAATTCTGGTGACAGGCCTGTGTAAGTGTGTGTATGATGGTTCTCTATGGAATATTGAGAGAGACTGGTTCATTTGTGTGTTGGGAACAAGTTAAAAAACCAATATGATGTGACCAAGAGATCTTAAGAGTTTTGAATGCTAGAAAAAGCCTAAACATGCCTAAACAGGGTATCCAAGCATCTAGACCTATAGCCCACTGTCCAAGGGAAAATCCATGTGAAAATGTTTGAATAAGGTTCATTATGACATGAAGACATGTCTATAAGGAAAATATAAACCTAAATGAAGAAACAAGATTTAGAAACCCTTTGGATATCTTAAACTCCCACAGTTAGCTCTCAGCCTGTAGGTGACAGTGTACAGGCAAGATAAGACATTTGCATGTTTTACATAGTATATTGATTGATAAACTCATCTTTTAATATAGTAACATGTTTGTATATCCTCTTGAAAATCTATTAACCATTGAAATAGAGAAGAAACTAAGAACCCTGTTGATTGTCATGCAAATATAGTCAAAGCCAACTGAGATGTTAAGCATTGGAAAGCTTAGGAGGTTGTTATGCCTTGTCTAATGATTGGAGAAGGTGTAGGAAATTAAGATAGACTCTATACAATTGATTATAACCCTTGAAACAGGGTAAAACACTCCCAGCCTCAATTAATATGCTCTCGGCCTATGACAGGCTTTAGAAAATCTTGAATTAGGGTCTAGCCTTCAAAATGAGTTTAAATGCTTGAAAACTCTTGAAAATTTGCAATCTGACCCTTGAAGATATTAGAAAACTGTTGGAGGTGGTTTCAAGGTGCTACAGTATGGATAAATACAAAAAAAGTCAATTTCCAAGTGGATCCTAGGTGCATGTGAGATGAAGAAAATAGGCCAATATAAGAAAAGTGAATTTCTCCAAAGAAGTGCACTAAAAAAAGTTTGATTCACCTATAAGAAGATAATGGGTATCTTAAATAATTCTTGTTTTGATTAGAAAGTCTGTACTTTACTCTGGACAAGAAGATTAGAAAGTAAATAGGGCTAAAGAATGATATCATAGCCTATAGGTCAAAGGAAGAGTTTTAAGTCTCCACTAAAGGAATGATTGATCTGAATAGGTTTGTATAAGCATGTTGAAATGTATGAAACCTCTATAAGAAGTTAGCCCACAAGGTGATGGTTACTGAGTAGTCTAAGGACAGTTACATCATTTGGTATCAGAGCTTGAAGCTCTTGGGAATTGGTAATTTGTTGATGGTTATGATTTCTAATGAGTTGTTACAGGATTTTGGCAAGAGGATCAGCAGGACAAAGCACTAGAAGACCCTGGGGAGAAAAGGTATGAGTAATCTTTGCTATTTGAGTTAAGTTTATTGTGTTGAGAAGTAAATAGGTGAAGAGGAAGGCAGTCAAGCCATTGAGGCTTAAGAGGAGAAGAAGCCAATGAAGGCTTAGTGAAGAGAAGCTTGGAAATATCAAAAGTAAGGGAGCAAGTGAATTCTCAAGAGGAAGATCCAAAGTAAGGTAAGCTTGGATTTATGATTTGTGTTTAAGTGTTGTATAAAGAATTGCTGCAGGATTGAGAGAAGGATCAAAAGACTAGGATGCAAAAGGCCTAGGTGAGATCAAGGAGATTGTCAAAATACCAGTCAAGGAGAAAGGCTTGGGTGAGACAAGGGATCAAGAGACCAAGGTGGAAAAGACTTGGGTGAAGATCTCAGAGATGAAAGTACTATTGAAGGCACTACAAGGTATCAAGGTACATGAGGGCACCAAGAAGAAAGCAAGCATCAAAGGTATGGATAGTTTTGTAATTGATAAAGAAATTGCTAATTTGAAGAGAGAGTTAGCTAAGATTAAATATGAATATGAGTCTTGGATGCAAATGGACAATCAAGCATGGGTATGGCCAATGAGGAGGAGGTTGAAGTGGCCAATAGATCTCCTAAGGAAGAGGAGAAGAAGGCAAAAGTATATTTCCATGAAGAAAGAAGCCCATAGAGGCTTGAAGAAGATAAGAAGGTTGCCAAATGAGCAGCAAGAGGAAGAAGTTGAGAAGAAGGTTCTCATTGAGGATAACAAGAGGAGAGAAGATGAAATAAAAGATGAAGTGCCAAGAAGAGCACTTGAAAAGATAAGAGTGTTGGTGAAGAGAACACTCATAGGGACCTTGTGGTCTCTTATTTTTATATCTAATGTTGTCTTTGCATGGGTAATTGCAGGTATGAGCAGCCTTATGAAGGTTAAGAGAAAGGCCTTGAAGAATGAAGAGATTGGTGCAAGAGAAGACACCAAATGCACAAGTGAATGTGCAGGAAAGAGAAGAAAGTTTTCTGCTACTGATAAAGAAGAAGAGATGCATTGGTTAATGCATGAGGGAGGTGTTGAACAACCCATACAAGTAAGAGAAGAGGTAGAAGATGAATCTGAATTACATGATGCCATTGAATGCCAAGAGGAAGAAAGAGAGCAGCCAAGAACAAAGGAAGAGAAAGATTGCTACATAGACCAAGCTATCAAAGAGGTAAATGAAGTGTTAAGACCTGATTTTGATTTTTATTATGAGTGTGAAGCTGATAATGTATAGGTGCAAGAGTTAAGGAAGATGATAAAGCCCTCAAAAAGATAATTTAAGCATGGGTATGTGATGCCTAAATGGTGGAAGAAGCAAACTCCCAAGCAACAAGAAGTGCTGATACAGGAGCATGGATGCAGGATGCCTACATGGCTTGAGAAGAGAAATGGTAAGAAGGAGAAACAAGTATGGGTGCCTAAGAAGGCAAAGAGAGAAGATGTAAGTGTTGAAGCAACAACACTAAGAAGTCAATGGAAGAGGATTGAAGGTGATTCCAGCAGCCAAGAGATAGAAGATGAGAAAGAAAACTTCTCAAAGAATAATGAGGTAAAGCATGAATATATAAAGATGAAAGGTAAGTCAATTTCTTGTAATGAATGGGATAATGATATTTTTGAATCATTTAATGATCTTTTTATGGAAAATGAGGAATGGAAATTGTCTATGAAAACTAATATGCAGCAAGGGGAGAGTTCCAAGAAGATGGATGATGAAAGTGGAGATGTGAAATCAGTTCACATGTTTGAAAAGAATGAGACACAAGGTAAGGGTGCTTCAATTGTATTTGATAAGTATACTGATGTTGATGAAGAAGTTAGTTTATGTGAAGACAAGCTAAGAAAAGATGAGATAAGAAGTAAAGGGCAAGTAATCCTTATGAGTGATCAGCCTAAGTTTGATGAAGAGAATGGTGAGATAGATGAGATCTCACTAAAGAAAGAGTTGAAGATGTTAGAGGAGCTATTTGGTTATTCAAAAGAGTTGAATGAAGGTACAAGCCATAGTGAAAATAGCATTGGGAAGAGTGAAACAAGACAAGAGCAAAGCAAAGAGGTCAAAACAATTTTGGTCAAGGAACAAGAACATGGAGATAGCCAAGAGGCTTCATGGCCTAAATATTTTGATTATAAGGTGGCTTTGAATGTTTTGTATGCAGGTATGAAGATTGATAAAGTAAATGACATACATGAGTCATTGAAGAAGCTCATGAAACAAGAAGAATAATAAGAAGATATGTATGAAGATGAAGAAGTGTGGAAGTGGGAGATGGCAGCTGAGAAAGAGATGAGGAGAAGAACATACCAGAAGAGGAATAAAATCAAGATGAAATACAAAGACTATTAAAAACAAGCATTGGTATTGGCAACAAGACCTTGGGATCCAAGCATAGAGTGAAGACTAATGCATAGAGGAAGCATCTCATTTGAACTAAGGTTTAAATCTTTTCTAGAGGGAGAGTATGATGCAGGAGCATCTACAATAGTTTCATGGAGGACTAGTTGAGATCATCAAACATACAAATCCAAATGATATTCTAGCATGAAAATTCAAATTCTTGTTTTCCCTCCAAATTGTGTTTAAATTTCAAAATTTCACCTTGAGAGTAAATGTAATTATCAAAAGTGAAAAGTGAAAAGGTGAAAAGTGATGGTTAGGCTGTTGAGGAAATTAGGGAGAAATGGTTGAAACTATTTTCAACCTTAGTATATTGTTAAAACTTACAAACAGTATTTTGTTTTGCCTTAAGCCCAAATTGGGCATAGAATTTAGAGGGGAGATTCTTGAAAAGAGAAAAAAATAGACAATTCAAAAAAAAAGAGGAGAGAGGATGAGAGGGGCGTAGAAGAGAAGAAGGATAGAGAGGAAAAGTCCTCTCATTCAAGGAAAGAAGTTAGAATGAAGAAAAGAGAGGAGAATTAGTGAGGGAGGACCTCACTCAAGAAATCCTATTGATAAAGAGAAGGAGCAGATTTTTGATGTGAAGTCGAGAGAATGTGTGAAGGAGAAGACAAGGCTTTGAAATCCATGGAACATTGAAACTGGATCTAGTATTGAATTGTAAGTCTTCTAATTGATCTAAGAAAGAATTAATGTTTTGTTTCATGTTATGGTTTCTTTTATGCAATTCTGGTGACAGGCCTATGTAAGTCTGTGTATGATGGTTCTCTATGGAATATTGAGAGAGACTGGTTAATTTGTGTGTTGGGAACAAGTTAAAAAACCAATATAATGTGACCAAGATATCTTAAGAGTTTTGAATGCTAGAAAAAGCCTAAACAGGCCTAAACAGGGTATCCAGGCATCTAGACCTACAGCCCACTGTCCAAGGGAAAATCCACAAGAAAATGTTTGAATAAGGTTCATTATGACATGAATACAGGTCTGTAAGGAAAATATAAACCTAAATGAAGAAGAAACAATATTTAGAAACCCTTTGGATATCTTAAACTCCCACAATTAGCTCTCGGCCTGTAGGTGACAGTGTACAAGCAAGATAAGACATTTGCATGTTTTGCATAGTAAATTGATTGATAAACTCATCCCTTGATATGATTTTGTGAATGGGGAAGTCTTTTAAGATAGTAACATGTTTTTATATCCTCTTGAAAATCTATTAACCATTGAAATAGAGAAGAAACTAAGAACCTTGCTGACTGTCATGCAAATACAGTCAAAGCCAACTGAGATGTTAAGCATTGGAAAGGTTAGGAGGTTGTTATGACTTGTCTGATGATTGGAGAAGGTGTAGGGAATTAAGATATACCCTATAAAATTGATTATAACCCTTGAAACAAGGTAAAACACTCCCAGCCTCAATTAATATGCTCTCGGCCTGTGACAGGGTTTAGAAAATCTTGAATTAGGGTCTAGCCTTCAAAATGAGTTTAAATGCTTGAAAACTCTTGAAAATTTTCAATCTGACCCTTGAAAATATTAGAAAACTGTTGGAGGTGGTTTCAAGGTGATACAGTTTGGATAAATACAAAAAAATTCAATTGCCAAGTGGATCCTAGGTGCATGTGAGATGAAGAAAATAGGCCAATATAGGAAAAGTGAATTTCTCCAAAGAAGTGCACTAAAAAACATTTGATTCACCTGTAAGAAGATAATGAGTATCTTAAATAATGCTTGGTTTGATTATAAAGTCTGTACTTTACTCTGGACAAGAAGATTTTCACAAAAAGAGGGCTAATTAAAATAGGGCCTAAAGAAGAAAGTACAATTCCATACAAAGCAATCTCAGGAGATTTTCCAGTATGTTATAGAAGGGCTTAATGGGTATCCATAAATTGTTTTACTTTCATGATTGAGCTAACCTACAATGATTTATGGTCAATAAATATGGGAAATAGGGCTAAAGAATGATATCACAGCCTATAGGTCAAAGGAAGAGTTTTAAGTCTCCACTAAACGAATGATTGATCTGAATAGGTCTGTATAAGCATGTTGAAATGTATGAAACCTCTATAAGAAGTTAGCCCACAAGGTGATGGTTACTGAGTAGTCTAAGGATAGTTACATCATGAACCTATAGACATATGAAATGGATAAAAAGGCTAATATACCCCCTTTATATTCCCAAAACACCAATTACTAATCTTTTCTCTCATGACTGTATTATCCATAAACCCAAAGGGTTGTCTAGGCTGCCAAGGAACTATGTGGATAGAGAAGGTTGGTTTTAAGCCTATTTTGAATCCTCAAACCATGAAACTTCTTTCATGAATCTGACATAAGTTCCTTTAAAAAAATAATTCCCATCTATATTAACTGACAATATAGTTCCATAAAACCCATAGAAAACACTTGAAAACACCATTTTTCCTATGTTTTTTCCATTTTTGATCTTTGACCTACCATTAAAGGATGAAAGGAGGGAAATGATAATATAGCTAACATTTAAAACTGATGGTATGATGAGGGAAGTTGAAATTTCACCTTTTTCCCATGTGTGTGGTCTAGTATTTGAGTGGGGAGGTGGATATAGGCCTTGAAATAGAACTTTAATGGAAATAAATGCTTAGTGATGACTTAGGGATCCTTTTAAGACTTCTTAACAATGAAACACTTGAAATATGATATTTTCCAAAGATTTTATAAGTAATATAGACTCATATGAGATGTTTGAATGGTGATTAATGGACTTAGGGGGGTTATGAAGGTTTGAAGTTGTTTTAATGGATAGACCAAGAATAATGACATAGAAAACATAACAAACCTTCATAAGACATCTTGACACCCTCCTCTCTCACTGCAAGATCATTAAAACTACTGTCAGCTTACATATTAGACTCAAGGTATCCATGACACATGAGTTCATAAGTATATGCCATGACATACCATTACATTATTACAAGGCTCAAATACTTTCATTATACATTTATGAGATCATGACAAGTTACAGACACCTTTATTAAACCTAGAGGAGCTATCATGAATTTTTTTTACTATAGGAGTTGACATCTGGCTTGTGAGGCCAAAATTTCAATAGGTCCCAAACTCAAAATTGAGATTCTAAAAATAAATAAATAAAAGAAATAAAATGTATTATTAAAAAACCAAATTTATGGGTTATTCAAGTAACCTCTATTGGGGCTATGGATGCTCGATTGGTAGTAGAGCAACATTTTAAGTTTTATAAAATAAAAATACATTATGTATATGGATTCTTGGGTGGTAGTGGAGTAATTTATAAGTATTTTTCTAAAGTAAAAAATCAATAGCTTGATAATATCAATTGTGGTAACTAGTCCTTCAAAATTCTCGAAAAGGGAACAAACACATTTGCACACAATGGTCAATGTGAATATCTAATTTTGTGCTAAAACCATTCCATTATTATACTTTCATGATTTGTTTTGTTTTTCATGTATTTTATTAAGACATATATTTTGGGTTCTTTCACTATTTCTTCATTCCAAAATACTCATGAGTATTTTCTAATAGAGTCACCATTTTTTATTACTTACACAATATGTCTTGATTTCATTAATAAAATCATTTAACCTAGTTTGCTAAGGAGTCTATTCTTCTGATTTGATCAAGTATGGGCTTGTTTTATCTAATGATCTAATTGAAAAGGATCCTTAAATAGTTGTATCCTAAATACTATGCTAATTTTAGTCTTTTATCTAAGTTCAAACTTAAATTTTCATCTTATGTGCTTGGTATAAAAATATTTAAATTGGATATTCATTGATATAACTATCTAAAATTTACTAAAATCTAATAATTTATTGTATGTTTTGTAAAACATTCAAATCTCTATTTCTAGGCCATTTTGCATCAAATTTATGCAAGTTGTCAAAATATTTCAAGATCTTCATGACCTATCCTTTATTAATTATTTTGAATAAGGAATCCATAGAGGGCAAGTTATTAAATTTATAATTAAGTAAAACCAAATCAAAATAACACACTAAACACTAACACTTTTAGCCTAGACACTAGGGAGAGCATAGGTAACAAGCATATAATGAAAAGATAACTAGAAAGCAAAATAAATCATACTTTTACCTTCCTTGGATCTCTAAAATATTTTTTTAAGTGGTTTTCTTAGCTTTTTGCATCAATAAATATTTATCAATAAAGATAAATTTACTCCACATTTCCTTGGCACCTTGGCTTGGTTGATTGGCTTATGAGTTTAGCATGGTAACACTACTTAAAAGTCTAGTTTCTCAACAAATGAGAATTGTAGCTTTGTCTTATGATAGATTTGAATATATTTGTGCATAATAGCATTACATAAAAATATATTTTTTATCAATAGATAAGGCCTTGTATTTATAGCCTCCAAAGTTAACTCTCGCCCAAGGTGAGTCAACGTTCATTTTAAACATAGAATGAGTTCAAACTAACCCTAGGTGATTTGAGGTTAAATCCAGTTGAGTTAAAAAAATTATGTAATTATGATTTTAAATTAATATGCATATCTCTCAAATTAGATATTTTTAGATATTTATGAAATTTTGACAACTCATAAAGGCAATGATGAAAATGCTTGATATTTTGAATTTTTAAATTTTACATTTTTAGCTATTCATTAATTATAAATGGATAATTTATCTAAATATTTAATTTGGGTTAATTATATGATTCATTTTGATTATTATTTTATTTCTTTAAATATTTGTTCAAGTGCCCTACTTAATGGATCCATAGGCCAAACTACTAATTGTTAGGTCACAAGGTGACTTAGGATGAATCTATGAGAGGTTATTTTTGTGTATAGGATAGTAACCCAAATAGTGATGAATCAACATGATTATGATCAATGGTTAATGATGTGCATCCAAAATTAGGACATTTAATGATTCTTAAGCTTAATTTTTAATGTTTGGTAGAAATCAATTTGAAGTCTAGTTTACCAAAATTGGGACATTCAATGATTCTTAGGCTTAATTTGTAATGTTTGGTAGAAATCAATTTATTATGGGAAAAATGGGGTGTATATAGTTTACCCCTATTTGGGAATGAATTGAAAGATATAGGCACATAAACATCTTCTCAAATAATTAAAAAACCATTAATAAGGAAAGAAGATAATTATTTAAGAAGAACCTCCAAACAAAGTTTGGGAAGCCTATAATGATGCCCCCTTGAGGGAGTGGCCAATAAATATGATTGATCGATGGTCCCTCAAAAAGAAGAAAAAATAAGAAAGAAATTAACCCATGGTGAGATTAATCTAATAAATATAATACTTGAACACAATTAATTTAAAAATTAATAAGTTTCGTAAAGGTGATTATAATTAGTAAAAAAGGTTGAAACATTAATTTGCTCAAAGGTGATTATAATCAAAAGCACTGGCACATACCCCAGTAGGGTGGATAAGTTTAAATAATGATTTTACCATAGGTGGTTATAATAATTAAGATAACCTAGATTGAATAATTATTTTTTGGTTGTTCTCAAGTAGGTAAAATTTTATTGTGATAAATTAGCTGTGCCGCAGTAGGACAGACTGACAAGCATAACTTAAGGATATAACTTGTCATAAAGATTAAAGATGACTAGGTGTAAATGCAAATACGATGGTCTAATGAATCAAAAATACATAAATAACTAGGCACATGAGGATGCACACAGTGATGAAATAAATGATTAGAAGAATAATGATGGTCGAGCTAACTAGAGATACGTCATATATCCAAGCTCTATCTACATAGTCTAAATATACCTTAGGCTAATTTAGTTCAACCAAACATGGGGGGAAATGGAATGAAGAATAGAATGGAAGAATAAATATTTATCAATGTGAAATGATTTAGTTTTACCTAAAAATGTTTATATGCACATACCTATTAGCATTGAGACAAATAGAATGGTCAATGGGTTGATTCAATTAAAGAGGGTGGGAGGATTTGCCAAGGTGAACCAGGAAAAGTTTCTATGGCATCATTTCTTGTAAGATTTCTTGAGCTGATTTTTATTATATTATATGATGGTATTCGTCATGATATAAAATTCCATGATGACCTAAATGTACTGTTCATAAGGACTGACTCTTGATCTAATAAACAATTGAAAATAATTCACCAATGATAAATACCATAATGATAGTGTTTGCATATGAATATGGATGGACTCAATAATAATGCATAAGGAATCACATAATGAATGCATATAGGCTAAGTCAAGGCACAAAAATGAAGGCAAACAAATAAGTAAATAAATAAACAACTAAGCAAACAAACACACACAAATCCTAAAAGTAGAAGCATTAAAAAGCATCATATCATTAACCATGTTAATATGTATGCATGAAGACTCAATGGAATGATAAACAAGTGTTACCCCCAAAAATGGATACCTATGAATGGAAGATCACACCCCAAATGGTAGTTTAATTGATTAGAGCCAATAATCAATTTACCCTAGTAGGGTAGATCGAGGATGTGTAACTAGGTTTAAATAGACCAAAAAAAATTATATTTTGAGGCTATATATCTCTCTAGGAGATGGTAAGATTATTTTATAATTTGTAATATTTTTATGTGCTTTTGAATTATTTTGGAATTTTGAGGTATCTCAACTCATTATATATTGACAAGATACCACTCGTAAATCATCAAGAATGTTGGGTTAGGTTACTCATAAAATGGTGAGAGTGATGGAAAAGGGTGACTGAGCTAACCTCAACATGAATCAAATGCTACCAACATAATACTATTAGGACCTCAAGTCACTATAGTTCCACCTTACAATAGAGGATTCAACTAGGTATCATCAAGTTCATAAATTAGGAAAATGGCATAGTATTGATATAATAATGAAAAGGTGATATGACAAGAAATGGGAAATATGTCATTCCTAAGTTTCCCATAGGTAGTTATAATTAGGAATAAATTACATAGGACAATGATACTAATTTTCCCAAAGGTGGTTATAATTTGTAACATGGGGTGGGATACTTATTTTCCCAAAGGTGGTTATAATCAGTAACAAATTTAGATGGAATAAAACAGCAAATGAAGGATGCAACTTCCAAACCATTGTCATACTAGTTCAATATATGACCTCTATCTATAATATTAAATCAACTATGAAATATTCATTTGAGTCCCCTTGATGAATGTGCTTAAAGAACCACTGGAATGAAACCAAGGTCAAAAGGGGTGGGAATGAGGTTAAAAACAACTTTGGTCAATAGTGAAGGTATGATAGAATGGTATATTATATGACAAATGGCAAGGATGGTGATGTTATAGAAAAGGGGGTATAATTATAATAATATTGGCCCAAAGTGATAAGGTAAGGTAAATTGAAAGGCAAGGTAAATAGCAAGGTAAAGATATGGGTCTATTGTTCCTAATGATGTAGAGATGCACATCCTGATCAACATATGATATTACTAGAATAGTCAAATGTTTAAATTGATATCCCAAAACTCTTTTGAATAGTTGTTTTGTTAATAACCTACTGCATATTTAGATTTCAATGATGTTATTGTGATCTTCATTGGTTATTGATTTTTTTTCCTTCAAACATCAATGCAAGATGTCTTTGTAGCTTTTGTAAATGAAAGTATAGTTAGGGATGGTAAATAGGGATAATTATTAGCTGATAGGTCTCATTTATAAATGTAATATAGGTCTAGAATGAATAAATAGATTATAATGGTATGTATAATGGTTGGGTAATAAATGAAGATCAGTATTTCTATGCACACATAATGTTGTTGATTTTGGATTTGACATAATTTTGGTTGCGGTAGGGCCTAAAACTTCTAAATATGTTCTTAAAAAGACCACCATATTTTTTTATTGTTAGAGCCTAAGATTAGATAACATCTTATTATGTTTTAGATTGGAAACTATATTGATGTTATCTTTAATAATGTCTTCATCAAGTAGTGAAGAATTTGTTGTGCTCAGCTATTGGTGCCTTGATGAGGTTTTTACCAATAAAGTTGTCTTGATTGTCCCATAGTTCCTCTGAGAAGGTTTCACTAAGAAATGTTAACTTTTGGCTTTGATTTTATTATATCACCTCAAACAAGGTTTCACTAGAAAATGTTGAGTTTGGACTTTGATTTCCCCCTAGCACCTAAATTGTTTCACTAGGAGATTGTTCTTATTCTACATGAATGTGGTCTTAGTTATCCTGATATTACTTGGTTGATATGCTACCATGGATGCAGTTTAACTAGCTATTATTCTATTGGTCTTAATCAACACTTGTGAGAGGTGGAACATTAATATAATAGATATATTTTATGGTTTTAATGGCATGTGGAATGGTAATGAAATGGGAGGAGGAAACACAATCCTTGAAAAATATACTATGATAATTTGTATTTATGTTGAAGCAATCATCCTCAAAAACCATGTAAGGATGAAAAATGTATTCAAATTTATCTACAAGTCATTTTAAACCAATTTTATAATAACCATAAATGTATTATAATTTGAATTTGAGTTTAACTCAAGGAACTCTAAATCTAATGTTGAGATTTATGTTGATTCTATTTTTGATGTTAAAACATGATATCAGTTCAAGAATAGAACTTAATTTCAATGTTCATTCTTCATCTGGTGTGGATGTTACTATAATGATGTCTTATTAAGTATTTGGTAGTGGATGAGTAATGGCATGTGATGTAATAATGGGCTCTTCAAAAATAGATTCATCTAATAAGGGTTTAACATAGATTGTCTCATCTAGGTGAATCCCTTCAAAGAGAGGGAATAACTTGAGGGGTGACTCCATAAAGACTTGCTTGTGAAATTGATACTTTTTAATAAGGGGGAGAAGGTCAAGAGAGAACTCCACAAAGACTAGATTTTCAAAGGAGGGATATTTAAAAATAGTACAATGATTGAGATAATTATTTACCCAAAGGTAGTTATAATCATTAATATATGACTCAATAAAGACTAACTTATCTGAGTGAGACTCCTCGATAATAGGGAAAGGATCAAAAGTTGATTCACCATAGGTTAAATCATCACAAATAGGTGTTTCAATAAAAATGTCATGGATTGGTTGGTTCTCATGACCTTAATTTATAATTGGTTGTAAAATATCAATTTTTAACACATCTTGGTCTTTGAATGATGGCACTTAGAGAGGTACTGACTAGCTCTATTGTGTCTCAAAGATTAGTATGGATTTTATAAAATGGTGAAAGGTTGATAATGGATTAATAATGATCAGTGGTTGGATAATGACCTATTTTTGAATAATCCCATCTATAATGGGCTTAATAAAGATTGGTTATCAGTTTAGGATGGTAATTATGACCCATCTAGTCATAATTATATAACCATTTTGGGATAATGAGCTACCATACTTGAAAGGTCCTAGAATGGTAATGAAAGGGAATTATAAAGCTTGGTTACTCACACAATCCAAAGGATGAGGGCCTATAATGGTAATATAAAGGTGTTAAGAAGCTTGGTTGTTTACATAAGCCAAAGGATGAGGACCTATAATGGTAATGGAATGACTTTGTAAAGCTTGGTTGTTATCACAAGCCAAAATATGAGGATCTTGGATCATAATCCTTAGGCACTTCGGATCTTGGTTTCTATCATAACCCAAAATATGAGGGCCTAAGATCGTCATCCTTGGGTATTATAGAGATTAGTTATTATCACAAACTAAAATAAGAGGGCTTGGGATGGTAATCCCTAAGTGTTTTAGACCTTGGTTTCTAGCATAGGATAAAATAAGGTTAATGGTGTAAGTAGGGAATTAGATACCATTATCATTAAAAGGGTGAACTTGGTGAATTAATTATCCCAAAGAAGGGGGTGTCACCAAATACCATGCTTAAGGGTCATGCCTTTATTCAACATATGGAATTTTATAATCTAGATAGGGATCCATATCATACGCTACATCATCATACAAATATTGAATAAAAGTGTTGTGCCTTTCTTCAATATATGTAATATTACAAGATAGATCAAGATTCATCTCATAAGCTACATCATCATATGACTTTTGAAAAAAAGGGCCATTAGACATAAAATTCTCATAGCTAGGATTATACATGGTCCCACTATAAGTGTAATGAGGCATGTTTAGATCCATGGATATGTCTCATGAAAAATAAAGAGTATAAAGGTAACAAACCACCAATATTTAAAATAGGGACTTTGGCTCTTTAAGAGAGACACAAAGGGAGAAACAACTATACCTAGGCAATGAAAGGACAAAACAAAAGTGAAATCAGTCTAAAAAATAATACTAATTTCCCTAAAGGTGGTTGTAATTATCACCAAAAGTAACACAAAGGTTCAAACTTATTTATGGATAGAGTACTAATTTACCAATAGGCAGTTATAATTAGTCACAAGAGTGTCTAAAAAAAATAGAATAGTTATGAACTTGCATCAATAGATAGTAATGATTTGCCTAAAGGTGGTTATAATAATACTAAAAAAAGGATAGATTTATAAATACAAAACTAAAATAAAAAATCAAAATCAAAATAAATTAAGTAAATTGGCTCAAACAACACTTGATAATTGGATCACTTTAAGACTAGTTTTATTCATGAAAAATATTGGAATAAAAGGACTAAGACACTTGAAATATTAGCACAACTAATTGAAAAAAATCACATGGAAATAATGTGACTCCAAAGGATACTCTAATCAAGCCAAAAATCAAATAATAAGTGATAGGTCTAAGAAATTAGCCCAAAGAGGGTGGTCTTGGTCTATGAAAATGGTCTGGGTCTAGGTCTAAGTTTGAAAGTGATATTAGTTTAGGAATAGCTACTTGGTCTAAAATGTTTTCAAGGTCTAATGTCAAATGTATCATATAAATGGTCAAGTGGATGGATAAAATATTAATCACAAACTTGGTAAAAAATGTTTTAAACAATTCTAATTTAGGTCTAAAGATGAAAAAGGGTTGCTAGGTCTTTGGGAATAAGGCCCAAATCTAGGGTCAAAGAAACTAGGTCTAAAATAAAAAAGGTAAGATGCTAGGACTCTTGGAAGTGTAACACAAGAGATAGATTTTGAATCACACTAAGTATGTGAATGAAATGGAAGTGTTAGGTTTTTTGGAATCGTGACACAAAATCTAGAATTTGAACAAAACCAGGTCTAAGACAAATGAGAATTTTTTAGGTATTTTATGAATAAGGTAAAAAATCTAGACTTGACACAAATTAGGTCTAAAAGGCAAGATAATTATTGTAAAAAATTTGACACGCTTTGACTCAAACTTTTCATTTGGACTCAAGAATAAAATTGATCATTGGTATAATAAATTGGACTTTAATCACACAAAAGATAGACCACTTCCCAATTTTAGGTAAAAACATAGTCTTAAAATTGAGAAAGAAATTAGTTTAAGTTACACAACCCAAAAGTGAGAGTTAAATGTCTAATACAAAATTATGTGAGGCGTAGGCATAAAAGAATCAATGTTTAAATCTAAACTTATCAAGACCAGTTTGGAACTCAATTTATAAGTCTTTGATTCTTAAATGGATCATAAGCTAAACCAAAATGGATGGCATAATGATAATATGCTTAGACTAAAAATGCATGTGTGTTTTTGAAATTATGATTAGATACAAGGTAACAAGACTTTAAAACAATGCAAGCAAAATAATGATTCTATCATGATATAAAGGTATGATAAATGGTTTACTTCAAAAAATTTAAAGCACAAGACTTGGAATGAAATGGGTAGTGTAAAGACACCCCTTTCTAACAAGTCACACACACACACACACACACACACACACACACACACACACACACACACACACACACACACACACACACACACACACACACACACACACACACACACACACACACACACACACACACACACACACACACACACACACACACAAAAATTTTGAAAAATGGCTAAGAAAAAGTGTGGTGTCAAACAAATGACATAATGCCTCTTTAAAAAAAAAGTGATGTTAAAACATGAATTTTTTTTTATGCGGTATGACAAACAAATAGTTATGACTCAAGACAATATAAGTAAAAAGTATAAGCAACAAAAAACACCTAAGTGTATCATCTTAATCCTAAAAAACTGACAAGGTGGTTTCAAACTATCAAATTATGTCTATCTACTTTCTCTTGAGAGTAAATTATTTTGTTAATCCAATAATTAAAATTCACATGCATAGTAGGGTTTTTAGTCTCCCTCTTCTCTCAATAGTTCATACACAGACATGTAACTTTGGGCTACTCACCCTACATTGACAACATGTTTGCAATAAGTTGGGCTATCCAAACTATCAATTTTCATATACTATAAATGGTCCCATATGTGTGGTTAATAGTAGGTCACAACACATCATTTGCATCTATGTTAACCAACTTGTTGTTAAAAGACTTTATCCTTTTCACAACCACTACATCCATCAATTGCTCAATGTAGTGTGATGTCTAAGTTAAACAATAATTCCAAGGTAGTCTCTTACTAATAAAGCTTGTTTAACTACTCAAATAAGCATCCCAATGATTCAACCTCAATTTTTATACCCATACTATGGAATGGGGTTGAAGTGATGCTGATATATGAATTCTCAGTTCATCACTTCCCTATAAAACTTGTGAGAAGGTGATGTAATCCCATTCACAAGCTAAAATACATGAAATAAAGATGTGGGATGACTTTAGGGTTATTTTAGGATCACCCAAATCACTTAGATATTGTGGAGGGCCTTAGCGACTTTATTTTCATGCATTTATAAAAAGTGAAAAATGTAAAAAGTGAATCATTTTTAATAATCCAATTTTCCTAAAGGGGATTTAGGGAGAGCATACATGCAACATTTGGCTTGAAAAATAAACACTCAACAAAATAAGAAAAAGTGAAAACTATTATGAGCATTTAACTATAGTGTGAGTTCACTTTTATATCATCAAGTGAAATATGACATGAACTTTAGCCCCTTCACATTGGTTGAGAACTTTGAAAAAATGAAAATGACTTAAGAAAAAGATTTTTAAAACACCAAATGTAAATGTGAATTTTGAATCTTAGAGTTTTTAAAAAAATCCTTTCTTGGCCTTTGGGTCCTACAAAATATGTTAGTGGGTCCTTGTGCTTAGAATTAAAAAATGGCTAAGCAAATTACTTGTTCAATATAGCTCTCAAGTTTCAAAATTTCTTTACACAATAAAAAATCATAGAAACATAGAGCAATACGACAACATTTCTTATAAAATCACAACTAGTTAGTAGAAAACCACAACTTCCTATAAAATAATGAGTTAGTAGAAAACCATGGGTCTACAGAGCAAAAACATATATCTATAATGTAAAACCACAGGTCTTTAGTGTAATATCACCATTTCCTAAAAAAATGATTATGCAAAATCATGAATACACAATGTAAAAATGTAAATTATGATGGAAATACTACTATTATCTGAGTAATATCATGATTATATAGTCAATACTATGACTCTTGATGATAATTTCATAGATTTTAAGTAAATACCATGAGTCTAAAGGCAAAAGTGTAACTCTCTTGAAAAATAAATGGTTAATGTAATATCATTATTCTATAGTGCAAAACCATAGATTTTGATGGCAATATCATGATTATACAATATAAGATTGAAAAATTCTAAGCAATATCATAGATCTTCAGACAATATCATAACTATAATAATAATAATATAATTCATAAGACAAAATCTCTACCTATCAAGACTATCACAAATTCAAACTTGTAGTATTATAATACAATGTCACAATTCCTTAGTGAAATATTACAATTACAAAGAGCAAAATCATGATTATTCAAAACAAAAATGTGATTTCCTGTAGAACATTTGTGAGCTTCAATTTTCCACTTTTTGGTCAATAATTTAGGATTTTGACATGAAAATTATTAAGAGGATGTCCTAAAATGCCTTGGGAATAAAATTGGGGGGTGTATGCCCCACCAAGAATATCATCATGTGAACAATTAATCCATAAAGGGGATGATACTCAAGTGTTATTTCAATAAAACCAAATCAAAATAACATACTATACACTAACACCTATATCCTAGACACTAAAGAAAGAATAGGTAACAATCATACAATGAAAACACGACTAGAAAACAAAATAAATCATCCTTTTACTTTCCTTGGATATCTAAAATATCTTATTAAAGTGGTTTTCTCAGATTTATGCCTCAATAAATCTTTAGCAATGAATCTCCCTTTACTCCACCTTTCCTTGGCACCTTGTCTTAGTTGGTTGCCTTGTGAATTCAACATGGTAACACTACTTGAAAGGCTAGTCTCTCAATAAATGAATATTATAACTTTGAATTATGAGATATTTGAAGATATTTGTGCATAATAACATTACATAAAAATAATTTGTTGATCAATAGGTAAGGCCTTGTATTTATAGCCTCCAAATTTAACTCTCACCCAAGGTGAGTTAAGTTTGAGTTTAAACATGGAATGAGTTCAAACTAACCCTACGTGAGTTGAGGTTAAATATGGTTGACTTAAAATTATGTCATGTGATTATTATTTTCTATTAATAGGCATGGATCTCAAATTAGATATTTTTAGATATTTGTGAGAGCTTGATAACTCATAAATGCAATTATGAAAAGGCTTGATATTTTGAATTTTTGAATTTACATTTTTAGATATTCATTAATTGTAAATGGATAATTCATCTAAGCATTTAATTTAGTTTATTTAGATGATTAATTTTGATTAACATTTTATCTCTTTTAATAGTTATTTAAGTGCCCTACTTAATGGGTCCATATGCTAAACTACTAGTTATTAGGTCACAAGGTGACTAAGGATGAATATGTGAGAGGTTATTGTTATATACATGATAGTACCCCAAATTTGTATGCCTTAACATGAATATGAGTAATGATGAATGATGTGTGGAAAAAATTGGGATGTTAAATGATTAGTAGGCTTAATTTTCAATGTTTTTTATAAATTAGTCTGAATCGTAGTCGAGAGCCAATTGTGGCTAGAATAGGGTTTCTACAATTACATCCATGGATTATCCTTTTAAAACTATAATTCATAATATTTTATATTGAGTCAACTTTATACTTATTAAATTTATAAACTTTGGAATTATTAGATTTAAATTGACAAATTAGGACATTTTTTCAAAATATTGGGTCTATTTATAACCTATTTTATGAAAAAGTGACTATGGATTTACATGGTTTCATTTCAAAACTTAGTCACTTTCTAAATTATCAATTGGATTTGCCTTTGGGTTAGATGAAAGACTATTTTGTTTTATAATCTTGGTTTTTTTGTATTTATTTGGTTGTATATATTGTTATTTTTTCTCAAAATTTAAATTTGAAAAATCTAATGGTTAATTATCATTTTTTCCTCCACCAATAGTCAAGTGACTTTCCCATGAGTCCCCAAGCAAGATAGGATATACCACTTTTCACTTGATCAATTCCATAAGCCTCTTCAAGACTTAGTTTATCTAAATATTTTAGGTGCTTGAGATGAGGATGCATGGCTAAATCCAACTTCCCCACTTCTATAGGCCATCTTGGTTTCTTTGATAGAGCATAGACCTTACAGATGCATGATATCATGCCATGTGGTGTAATATAATTTATCTATACCCTAGAGATAGTCTGTATACTTCTAATCTATTATTGATCTCTCAAATTCTTGATATCATGCCACATGGCATGATCTTATTTCTTTTCTCATCAAGATGGTTCATATGTTTGGAATTTTAAAGTGAGGTCTTGGATAAGTGATATCTTTCCACTTTTCAAGATATCACTTCACTAAGATTATATAGGTCATCATCTTAGGTGTGTTAGGTTGTGGAGCTAAAAGCTTCACTGATGCAGACATGGAGGAGGTTGCAAGAGAGTTGCAGAGTGTCACAGAGACTGGTGTTGGTCTGGCCAACCGACGTCGGCAGGATAAGATAGGAATGCAACCGACGTCGGTCATGGATCGGCTGGCGTCTGTGACCCCCAGGCAGACAGAGACAGACGTCGGTCGCCTGTGTGGTTTGACTGTGAGTTTATTACGGGCAGTTAGCTAACGAACCAAGTGTTTGCATGATGAGAGCTATTTTTAGACTCATAGCTGCGGATCTAATTATTGTAATTAGATGTCTAATTATTGTTTGGATGAGATCTATATAATAGACTCATGGTTGTATTGGAAAAGTGTTCTAGTTTGAGTTGAGCAAAGTTAGCTCCTTCTATGTGTGAGGTGAGCAAGGGTGTTCCTCCTAGTTCCACAGTAGTACCAAGGTGGGTGCTGGTTTTGGAGAGTCAGCAAGATTCTTCAGGGGTGTAGGATCTTGGTCAGCAGGTGTGCATGGCCTATATAGGCGATCTACATGGTAAGTAAGATCGTTGATCTGCAGGTGTGTGTGTGTGCAAGGTCAAGGTTCACAGGTGTGCAGAACCAGGTTGATTTGCAGGTGTGCAAGATCAGATAGGACAGCAACACAATAGGGAGCAGAATCAGGCAGGATCTACTTGGAGTATAGGTGTGTACTCGGATAGAGCAAAGAGGAAGGCAAGGGAGTTCCTTCCATAAGTATGGTCTGTTGAATTGCAGGTTGTTGCAGGTTCATGGGAGATCTACTTGAAGTATGTTGAGTACTTGTGGAGTGCGTGGAGCACTAGTGGTGTGCGTGGAGCACGGGAGGTGAACACCAATTCTGTGTTTGAGTTGTGTGTTGGGACCTAAGAGAGAGAGCTTTGAGGAGAGAATTACTGTTCACTTGAGGTGTGGGAAGCCTTTGAAGAGGTGGTGGAGAAGAAGTGGCATCTTCTTTATTGTATTTTTTTCTGTATAAGTATTAATACAAGTTGTGTATTGTCTCTCATATCATGTGCTATTCTAAATTCTAGTTACTTGTGATTCTGGTTAATTTCCGCATATTAAGTTGCTTGGTTTGGTAATCAACTGTATGCTTCCAGTGTTCACGTATCCTGACAAGTGGTATCAGAGCAAGGTTGTTGGCTCATAGCTTGATACCACTGACAAGTGGTATCAGAGCCAAGGTTGTAGGAAGCAGGTTTGTGTTTGGTTACAGGTCACTCTCAGGGGTTTTTGATTGAGTGGGAGTAGAGCAATGGTAGATGAAAGTAAGCTAAGAATGGAGGAGTTGAAAAGCACAGATGGTCACTTATGGTCCTATGGAAAGAAAAAGAAAGTAAAAGATTATTGTTGGTTGGTAGCAGATCAGCATGAAGGAACTGAGGAAGCAAATGTTGTAGGTTATGTGGCACAGGATGCTCTGGGAGGTTTCTTGGATAAAGTTGAATCTTGGATAAAAGATTCGGTTGCCTCTTTCCATGCAGCCCCAGGTAGAGGAGGTGGTGAGCCTTGCCAAAGAATTGGCAAAGGGGAAGTGAAGCTGAAATTGCAGGTGGCCAACACACAGGTGTTGATGAAGGTCATGCAGGTCCCAGGTTTAGAGATATGGCTAATTTCTTCAGAAAGATTAGGTGATGAGAGATGCACAAGAACTCTCACAGCGGATGCACTTGAATTAGTTGGTGGTAAGAAAATAGGTACTCTTTATCTACTTGTTTATATTACTGATTCTTCTTCTGTTGTGGAGACGTGGCTTCGTAGGGTTGGTCACATGAGCAGGAAGGAGATGCATGTTCTTAAGCAGAAGACAGATATATTTGATAGGCTTAAGAATTGGAAAGCCTTGGTGTACTTGGAGGAGATGGCAGACAGAGACCAGCGGATGGGGTTGGATACTTTTGAGCAGAGCAATTTGGACATGAATTTTGATTCAAAGGAGCTCACAGGTAAAAATTCATCACTCACAAGCGAACACAGATACCGATGTCGGTCAAGAGGAACTAGCATCGAACAGATAGATGTTGATGTCAGTCATGTGCAGACTGAAGCTGGTGATGTCGGGTAGAGTAAGACCGAGGTCGGTCATGAGGACTGACATCGACAGTAGGTAAGACCAATGTCAATTAGAAGGACTGACATCGATATCAGGGACACCGACGTCGATAGGGTCGGTATTCAGGGACAGACGCATGGGAACCGACGTTGATCAGATGCAGACTATGGAGTGACCAAGGTCGATCACTGTAATGGATTTTGGGTGGACAGCACGCTATCAAGGAGTCTCAAACACCCATATGGAGGACTGAAGACATAAGTAGGCCCTCAAATTTGTTGTTCCTCTTCTTTATACTTGTTGCTGATTATAGAGCAAGAAGGATCCATGAAACAGGTGGGATCATGGCAGGGATATATTACAGAACCAAACGGGAGTTTTGGTAGGGTTTCCAGCCGGTGCGAAAGCACAGAGATGAATGGATTCCTTAGTTGAAGAATAGAGTGAACGGACATGTGAGACAGAAGCCCAAGCACATGGTCTTGAGGGAGCTACAGGACAGTGGGACAGGACTGACAGGTGGTACCAGGTGGATGACAAAGCAGGGCTTTAGTCAATGTCATTATAACCATTATGTTTGTCTTACCAGGTGGATGATGGTCGCAACATTATCCTGTTGTTGTATGTGGAGGATGAACTTGGTACAAGTTCAGACATATAGGGTTTTGCTGAGCTAAGGGTAAGTTTAGTTCAGTGGCATGTCATGAGGAGTTTGAAGCAACAAAATTCTTTGACATGGGAGACATGGAGATCACAGGTTGATTTTGTCTCTAGTGGGAGCTGATGTGAATCAAGTGTCAGTGAGGTTTAGGATGTAGAGCCAGAGCACACTAAGGGCTGGACAGGTATAGTGTCTGAAATCACATAAGGTCTGGTATAGACCTGAGTATTCCCATGCAGTGGGAGCTGTCAAAGAGTTAGGAGCCAATTTGGGGAAGTGGGTTCTCAAGTATTTGAGAGGGACCAGCAGCAGGGATTCATGCTATGCAGGGTCAGGACTTCACTACATGTGTTTGTAGGTTTGGATGTGGTAGGGTACTCGGATGATAGGAGGTACATCATAGGTTGTGTGGTGTGTTGTCTTCAAGATTGAGCTTAAAGAGGGATACAAACCAAGAAATAGATTAGATGGGGTACAGGTACAGGTATAGTTCAGCTATTTATCTCCAAGTGGGAGATTGTTAGGTTGTGGAGCTAAAATCTTCACTGATGCAGACATGGAGGAGGTTGTAGGAGAGTTGCAGAGTGTCATAAAGACTGGCATTGGTCTGGCCAACTGACGTTGGCAGGATAAGACAAGAATGTAACTAACATCAGTTATGGATCGGCCGACGTCGGCGACCCCCAGGCGGATAGGGACCGACGTCGGTCACCTGTGTGGTTCGACTGTGAGTTTATTACGGGTAGTTAGCTAACGAACCAAGTGTTTGCATGATGAGAGCTATTTTTAGACTCATAGCTATGGATCTAATTATTGTAATTAGATGTCTAATTATTGTTTGGATGAGATCTATATAATAGACTCATGGTTGTATTGGAAAAGTGTTCTAGTTTGAGTTGAGCAAAGTTAGCTCCTTCTGTGTGTGAGGTGAGCAACGGTGTTCCTCCTAGTTCCACAGCAGTACCAAGGTGGGTGCTGGTTTTGGAGAGTCAGCAAGATTCTTCAGGGTTGTAGGATCTTGGTTAGCAGGTGTGCATGGCCTATATAGGAGATCTACATTGTAAGTAAGATCGTTGATCTGCAGGTGTGTGTGTGTGTGCAAGGTCAAGGTTCACAGGTGTGCAAAACCAGGTTGATTTTCAGGTGTGCAAGATCAGATAGGATAGCAACACAACAGGGAGCAGAATCAGGCAGGATCTACTTGGAGTACAGGTGTGTACTCGAATAGAGCAAAGAGGAAGGCAAGGGAGTTCCTTCCATAAGTATGGTCTGTGGAATTGCAAGTTGTTGCAGGTTCATGGGAGATCTACTTGAAGTATGTTGAGTACTTGTGGAGTGCGTGGAGCACTTGTGGTGTGCGTGAGCATGGGAGGTGAACACCAATTCTGTGTTTGAGTTGTGTGTTGGGACCTAAGAGAGAGAGCTTTGAGGAGAGAATTACTGTTCACTTGAGGTGTGGGAAGCCTCGGAAGAGGTAGTGGAGAAGAAGTGGCATCTTCTTTATTGTATTCTTTTTTGTATAAGTATTAATACAAGTTGTGTATTGTCTCTCATATCATGTGTTATTCTGAATTCTAGTTACTTGTGATTCTGGTTAATTTCCGCATATTAAGTTGCTTGGTTTGGTAATCAACTGTATGCTTCCGGTGTTCACGTATCCTGACAAGGTGGACACTAAATTAGTCCCCACATGAGTGAATAAATGTTTCCTAGTATGAACTTCCAACTAGATGACACATTGGCATCCATGTCTACATATATATGCTTAGGTTTAATGATCACATGGCCCATCAAGACCATAAATAATCTAAATCCATTTCATTTGAGCTAAAGTGTTGAAATTTACATGAGTATTTTAAACATTTGATCATTTTATAGCCTTTTATTAATACTATATACATTTCCCTTTGGTCACCATCAAGTAATAATTTTTTAGGACTCCTAAATATCTTTAGGACAAAATTTTCTTACTTTTAGAAACATATCTAGGTTTTAATCATTGTCTAATTTTGAACCTCACCTAGTTCACCTTAAAATCCTTGGTATATTATGAGTTTTAGAATATATTTGGTTTGGGTGTGTTGATGTGCATTTATATTGATAATTATTCATATAATCTTTAATTTATACTAACTCAACTATTTATTTTATGGATTTAGGTAGATTGATCCTCTAGTTTTGATCCATTTTTTCTTTATTTCAAACTAGTATTACTAAATGTTTGTAATTTTTTATATTCATACTTAATCATCTTTAATAAAGTATATTGATCAAGATTTTAAGTTTGATAATTTATAATTCTCTATTCTTTCATTTCTATCTAATCTACTTTATTTCTCATCTTGGATGGTTAATCATTTTCTATCTGATATGTTGCACTTAGTCACTCATTCTCTAGGATGACAATTTTCTTGTGTGTTTGAAATATTTAGACTTAGTCATTTATATTTCAATGGCTTGACTCCATTTTGGTTCTAGGTTTTACCTTATTCATTTTGAATGAAATTTGTGTTCTGATGGATAATTTATTTAAAAACTAACAGATATTTTTTTCTTATATGTCTACATTCAATAAGGAGTTATCACCTATCAAGATCTGAGGTCTCCACTTATCTAAAGAACTTCAAAAAAATATCTCACGTAGACATCATTTGGGTCCCTATGTTGATGCCATGTGGTGAAATATAATTTCATTAGGCCCCTATGATGGTTAGTACAAGCTCGACATGTAGTATACCTTCTGTGTGAATGGGATGATACCACATGGAAACATATCACTTATCCATGACTTTGGCTCAATAAAATTAGTATGACATAGTAGATATCAAGAAATATATTGGGATGAAGTCACATGGAAATATATTGGGTCTCTAAGGTAGTCAAGACATGTAATGAACTTTCTTCATAATTAGAGTAATAAATCACAATATAAATAAAATATAACATAATATATGATAAGCCACTTTGAGGATGAAACCTACAAATCCTTAAAATAATATATTAATCACATATAAATTGATTTGAGTGATACACACACATCCCTATATATAGAGTGAATGGGGAGAGTCACACCCACTCATCCTACATTTACATATTGATAAGTCAACCTAAAGTAATAATTAACTAATGAATGCAAATATAAATGAAGATTATGTCATAGGTTAAAGGCTTAACATTCCCCCTCACTTGAAAAACAAAAGGCTTAACATTCCCCCTCACTTCAAAACAATTTTGCCCTCAACTTTGAATAACTCTAGAAGGGGTTGAAGAAATGTTACCATAAATTGAGTCAAGCACATCTTCCTCTTTACTACATTTTGTCACATTAGCTTCATCATCATTGGCCTTTGCAATGTACAATAATTTAATATCAACACACTTAAGACATTTTCTCCATTTTATATCAAAATTTAAACATAATCCTTTTACTTATTTCTCTATAATTTTGTGAGGAGTCAATATTATAGGCTAAGGTAAGGGTTATGTAAGACCCAAACACTTTTTCATAGTAGTGGAATACCTTTGGTTAACCATATCTATTTCCTCTACCTTACAATAAAATATCATGAATTCAGAGATAGTGCATGGATTAAACATTCAAACGTCTAATTGTATTTTATCCTTAAGACCACCCAAGAAGAGGTAATTCATGTTGTCATATTAGATATCATCCACCCTCAAAGATAAGTTCTAAAATTGTTGAGTATAGTATTTGATTGAAAATTATTATTATATCTTTGATAATTGGCTAAAGTAGTTTTCTATTACACTATAATAGTAGTTCATTTGTATCTCATCCATGAACATTGACCAAATAACATTAAGACCCTTCTTTTTATTTTAAGTGCAAATCCATCAATACCAAATAAACTACTCTAGTTCCAAATACAAGGATGCCATCACCACTTTTTATCCATATGAGATCTGATGTACATCAAAAAATAATCTATTTGGTTAATCCAAGTAAGGGGATCCTTCCCACAAAACTTTTTCATTTCAAAATTTGTGGTCATGGTTGTATATGTGGTGGATTTGGATTTGATTGGGAGTGGCTTGAAGATCCACCTAGGTTAGGTTGGGAAATATTTGGACCCAAAGATCTACCTTAATTGGCCTAAGTATTAATGATTTGTGGTTGGTTTTGATGATGTTGGAAAAAAATCATATTTGTACCAAGTTTTTTTATGAGATCATCCAAGTTTTGATTGGTCTAATCTACTTTATTTATCATATTTGATTGCAACCATTGCATACTAGTTTTTATTCCTTGCATACCATACTCCAACTGACTCAGTTTTGATCAATTATATAAAATCCCATAACTATAGATCCACCTTATGACTCCAAATATTTTTTCAAATATTTTTCCCCAAATTTTCATCACCCTTTCACCTACCCTTAATATGTGGTCATACAATAAATAGGCTTAACAATATTGAACCTAATTTTCACCATTAACCCAACATTGACTAAACTATTTGGAAATAATGTCACCTCAAATATGAAAACACAAAGAATTTACCTAAGATATATTTTTTTTATCTTCAAATAAATGTAAACAAATATAAAAAATACCAAAAATTGAAGATTGTAGAGAAATTCTATGGAAAATAGTGAAAATGAAATAACTCCCTCAAAATGGATCTTTTGGTCTCAAAAAAATTATTGTATACTCTTTATTTGATCCTAAAACTCAAGAAAATAAATTTTGGTAAAATTTTTACTTGTTTGATAGATATAGTGGAAACAAATTATATGCCCAAAAATATGATTTGGTATCACTTGTAATGAAATTTATTCATAATTAAAGTAATAAATCATAATGTAACTAAAATATAACAAAATATATGATAAGACACTTCAATGGGGAAACCTACAAATAATTAAAATAATATATAAATCACATATAACCTAATTTGAGTGATCCACACTCATCCCTATATATATAATGAATGGGGAGAGTCAAACTCATTCATCCCACCTTTACATATTGATAAGTTGGCCTAAATTAATAAGTAATTAATGAATACAAATATAAATAAAGAGTTTTTCATAGGTTAAGGGCTTAAAAAGACACATTAAACATCAATAAGGACCTGTATAACTCCAAGTGAGCAAGATCTTACCACATATCAATATATCATTTCATCATAGCAAAAGAAAACTAAACCCCTTGAGACCATCAACCAAACTATGGGTTAGTGAAAAAATTCATATAAGAGGACCTTGACATATCATGGACATGTTAGCTTTCCTAAAGTAGAGATAAGTGGACACATGGAGTGATCTTTCAAATTATAATACATAGACCTCCACAAACCAAATCAAAGTCTAAAATTGATGGCATTATTGCTCATCTAGGCTATCAAGATCTATAAATTAGACTGTGAGTCTAATCGGATATGTGCAGTCAAGGATTGTATTATCTTCTAACATCAATATGGACCATGTGACATAGATTCATAATAAATTAAGATATTTATTTAAGTCAAATAATGGCATGCACATCAATATTAGGTAGCCTAAGATCATAAAAATAAAAAGTAATGCCTTAATCTAGCATTGGTATGTTTTCATAGAACATGGTTCAGGGACTATCCCAATGAGATTTCCTCTACATTTAGGTTCCCAAGAAAGTTTACCCTAACATTTAATATAATGATAATTTATCAATATAACTTATATTTAACTTGAACATGTGTAAATTGGAGCAATTCATTATTCCAATACTACTATCTTACCAACATTTAATGGAAAATGGTGCATTTAAAGGAGACATTGTTATCTTGAACATGAGCACACATTGAATTTGTGCCTTAGTTGCTTCTTATTATTTAATGTTTGAACCCACCTAGTGAGTGAGTGATATTGGATTGAAAATATATATAATGCCATTAATAATAATTAGAAGGGGCTAGTTGTTTTTGTATTAGAAAGTAGAGTAGAGGACCAAACACTTATTGCCTATAATTTCTTTCTTTTCTAATTAGTTTTTCATGTGGGAAATGTTGTTATGAGGATTTATTCTATAATTTACATGATTATTGTAGATACAAACATTATTTTTAAATAAAATATATATCAATTTAAATGTTTTGAAGACTATTATTTACTATATACACATGTATATGGTGATTTTGTCCATATTTATTCATAGCTCAACACCTAAAACTCTTGCATCATATTTTTTCATGGATGTGTGCATACTAGTAAATCAACATACTAATTTCATGGATGACATCTAGCTAATTGGATCATATTTATCTCCACTAAAAATCATGCTTACATCTTTCTCTTTCCCCTTCTCTTTTGATATTTTTTATAAATATGTTTTATTAGGTAGATTAGATTCAATTTTTTAAGATGTGCTTGCATGTTATCTTAATTTCAGATCTTGTCATTATTGTTAATGAATTTTTTAATATATTCATGTAATGAACAATACTTACATCTATTATATTCCCATGATAAATCTAATTGATAATTTTCCAAGCAACTAATCCACATCACCATTGTCACCTATCATTTATCTAAAAATTATTATAAATATGTCCTTTGAAATGAAAAAATTATACATCAACAACTAGGTTACCCAAAAATAACAAGACTTAGTGATATATATACTTGAGGGAGATTCAATATCCTTTTAGGAAAGTTTGGGTGAATCCTCACCCTGCTTAAGTTGGTGTGCCAAATGACCTATCAACATTTAGTAACTACAAAATAGAAATTTTAGCATGGGAATTTTTAGTTTGTCCATGATATAATACCCTTTATATTTATTTTATATCCTTTTGGGAGGTTATTGGGGTTGAATAAGAACATTTTGACTTCTTACTTGATGTAGTGGCCTACCTCTTTGAGTGTTAACAACATGGAATGGAAACTAGTCTGAAGCATGGGAAAATAATGGGAATGGGATGGTATTTATTATAATATTTAGGTATTTAAGGATAAAAATTAAAGGAATCATACATTCAATTTGTCATCTATTACTAACTATTAAAATCTCTATTTTAATGTATAAGTTATAAGAATTGAGTAAGACTTGAGGTCATTCATTAATAGATTTATCTCTATTGATTTGATTTCATTTATGACATTATTATTAATTAGGTTTCTTATTATGGGCAGACATGTAATGAAAACTAAGAAATATTGGATCAAAAAATAAATATTGTGCTCATCCACTATATCCATATATTATTTTTAATTTGAAAAGCAAGCAACAAAAATCTGAAATTTAGGTCCTAGAAAAAGGAGAATTTTTATGTATGGAGATTAATAAATTCCCCTGAAATCCAAGGTCAAAATAAATATCTTTGAGTATAATATATCAAATATAAGGTCAAAATAGATTTATATTAGTGTTAGATATTAAATCCAAAGTCAAAATAAATTAATTTTAATCCTTGATGTTGAATCCAAGGTGTAAATAAAGTTATTTTAGTGTTAGATATTCAAGAATTTATCTAAACCCTGAGACAAAAAAATTAAATAATTCTAAAATAACATATGCAGGTTCACCTATGTGTTTTATTAAAATTTTAATTAAATTTTTATATCAATTCTTATAAAGATAAAATAAAAAAGGGTATCAAATGTTGTAAATGACTTATAAATAATATAATGAAAGTAATGTATTGAAATTAACAAAGATCAAATGAAGGAAAGAAGATAATTTTGAAAATAAAAAATGTGAAAGAATTTTTAACTTGTTACTACATGTTAGCTTTATTTTGTGTTCTTGAAATGTGAATAAAAATGATACATTTATACCTAATTATGTACACATGAATGAAATAATAAATATCATTATTCTAGGTCAGGATCAATTAGAAACAATCAAGATTGATTTTCACTTTTGTCCCTTATGGTTCGATCATGAATTATGTGGGAAAATAGAAAAAAATTGGTAAATTCACTTACAACTAGTTTAAATACATATTTATGTGTAATTTAGGTCTTCAGTTGTGTGTGTATAACCTGTGAATGCCCTCTTCAAGTTTTAAACCCTGCTAAGACTTGTGATAGATAAAAACATACAAAATGAAATGGGGGAATGTAATTGTTTGATTTTACCATAATCATCCCATGATGATTGAATTTTTTATGTGTATCCATAGTAATCTAAATATGGATTCAAGCCTCATGTAGTTCTCCCACCTAGAGTGTTTAGTGTAATATTGTTATTTTGATACATGTATGCATATAGAGATGGATTGAATACTTGATAATGATTTTATTAAATCAAATATAATAGGCTTTTGACTTGTCTAAGGGATAATTCAAGTGAATAAAATATAATTTTTAAATAATAGGGATTTTTTTCTTAGTGTGAAATAATATAAGTGTGTCTGTATATTTAAATTTCTAATTTATAGAATAATTATCTTAAATATGCATTTATAACAATCCAAAAGAGTGAAACCTCAAGTTACCTATCCTAAAAATGTGGACTATCCTATATGTAAAAGTTTAATTTTTAAAATAGCCTTTAATAGGAAATGGGAAAGATCAACTAGTAAAGGTCAAGTTCGATTGGTGATCCTAACCCATGTGGGTCAATTTTGACATGGAAAAAGTGACATTTGATCTTAAGAATTTGAAATGTCTATATAGAGGCTTATAGGGGTTTCTAAAAATTAATAATATATTTTTAGGAGTGAAACAAAAACATAGAAGGGATAGACCCATACAAATGCTTAGGATAGAGTGAGGCAAAAAAATATGAGTGATTTAAGAGATCAAGTCAAGTACTATAATTGTTGGCTAAGACTATCATTACCAAATATTCATGACCTAATTTGAGTATCTATACTATCATGTGCCATGAGGTGATAGTTCCTTAATAAAAAATATATTCATATACATGATCCATTTATTGTTGCAAAAAATTAGAGAATCATTATGATTCTAATAGCATACTAAATTATTGGAATAGTTATAGAATTATTGTAAACACCATATAATAAACACAAAAAATATGTGCAATAAATAAATATAATGAAATATTAAAAGTGACAAATCACGTTTACTCTAAGTAACATGAATACCTCTTTAGATTAATAATTTAGCCCAAGTTTTTTTGTACAAAAATAGTAAATCTCTTCCATGATGTACCTGACCCACTAGCCCTTCATGCTCTTAAATAAAAAATAAATGATTCTAGAATTAGGGTTAGGGTTTTGGAGAATATTTGCTTGTATAAAAAATATTTTTAGAGATAAGGCTCACCTATTATTATCAAAATTCAATTAATTAAATAGTTAATTGATAATCTTATCTAATAATGGATTATATATAAGTGTGGACTAATTATTAATTATCCACAAATTATATTATATTTGTATCTTAAATGATAAAAAATTATATACATTATTAAATATAATAATAAATATTCATGCTAAATAAAATTATTTTCAATGAGTAAAATTTCAAATGATAGTTCATACAATGACCCATTTTGATCAAAGCTTTCATAAGAGGTGAAGAAAAATATCGTTTAATGATAGATAATGGATAAGACTTGAATTTATATACACTTAAATTTCTCTATAGCCTTTTTTTTGTTTTGAAGAATAAATATTTTATTCACAAAACTAATTATTAAAAGTTATGATGAGGAATAAAATGTTGCTCTAGGTTATATAGTCTTGCCTATTTAAGTGGGTTTGAAGAAGTTCAAATCTTATCTTATATAATTCTTAATAATGGAATATATAATATTTTATTCAAAATAAATTTGTTTTTTACTAAAAAAGTAGGAGAAGAGGGTCATGGGCCTGTACAAAGCTGCCCCATGGGCAAAAAAGTCTCAAATGAGATAGAAATAACACACTAACAGATAACACAGCACTATAACAATAAACATAATAGAAATTAAAGTAACATAGCATATAAAATAATAGGGACTATCAGTCATCCCATATATAACCAAAAAATCAATAATTCCTTTGTAATCACCAAGACTATCCACTCTAACATTTTTTATCTTGTTATCAAAGTCATTCACCGTAGCAAAAATTGAAGCCACATGACTAAGAGCTTTGGTAGAATATTCTACCATAATCCTCAATTTTTTATGTGTTTTTTCCATCTTGGTCCTGATTGCCTTGAGCTCTTCTATCATCTTGGTACATAGTGAGGATTTACTTTCCTTCTCCTAACTATGGACTTCCACAACGTCATCATCCATCTCCTCCGAGTAGGATTCATTCATCTCAAGAAAGTAGATCATTCCTTCTATCTCATGTTCTAACTTAGAGGGGGTTTCATCAACATCTTTCTCATAGGTATCTTCAAAAAAATTAGAATCATCAGATACATCAATGCCTTGGGTGTTAGTGGGATGGATCCTAGTAATTTGAATAGATCTATGAATACCATAACTACCCCCTTACCATCCTCCACCAATTTAGGGTCTAGGGTCAAAATCTCTCTTAAATCCACAACACCACTATTATAATAAATCCTAGTTATTACCTTCTTAGGCTAAACATTAACCTCTTCTTCATTATCCTTCTAGTTTCTCTTAATGGAAACCTTCCTAGGTCTCTAGTTGGGAGTGATAGACTTACCACTAAGAGGCAAAGGGGAAAGGGAATGGGGGTTAGAAAGAGGGGTCTATATTATAATGTCACAATAAATATTAATGGGTCCCCCCAACCAAATTTTGGGGGTTTTGGGGGTCCCTAGGAATTTCTTGCCTTTACTTTTTCCAAGAGGAGATGGGTTAGTCGAGGGATCTTCCAACAAGCTCACTTTAATCATCTTAGTGGGACACAAGGCTAGATAGAAGTGATAGAGTCTTATAATAAGGCCTTGATGAATGGGAATGGGGTTATTTTCAAGGGTTTTATCCCAAATATCCTTAGCTGACTTGATCAATTTCTCCAAGGAAGATAACAGAAAGAAAGGAAAGCTAATTTCCAACATATGTCTATAAGATTAAGTAAATAAAAATGGTATTGGTAAAAAAACTTATACCTACCTTCAAGGGTGAATTATTTCATTATCATGAGATAAATTTTTCCCCATGGAGCTGTTAGCTTCTCCCTTTCAAATCCCCCATGAATTTTCTCAGCCACCTTACCTTATTTGAAGAAAATTGCCATATTATCTGGGTCTAACACCTTGTTATGTTGACTGATCTTCTTGCCTTTGGTGGGGAGCCTAGTGTCTTTCTCTATTACTTCCTTTGAGACTTTAAAGCTAATACCTCTTATGGATACCCTTCTAGAATCTTCCACCTAAGACTCTGCAAACTAGCAAGACAAATTCTCGTCATACCTAATCAGCCTTTCAAAGAAGAAGGCCACTTCTCCCTCCTAAATGATATGCCAGATAGTAGGGTCTTATAAAAATTCCTCAAAAAAATATGGCTTGATATTAACAACATCCCCACCCATGTTAGAATCTTGAGAGAAACTATACTCATGAAACTATTTAATGCAAAGGCCAGAATACCTAACAAAATTGATAATTTTTTTTGAATCTATCTAAGGATATAGGCCACAAATGACCTAACCTCCTCACTTTTTAATGATTATGGTGATTTTCAGAACATTTACCATGCTTATAATTGGTCTCAATAATGTCCCATGACTACTATCTCATGTAATCATAGGGATCATAATAGCCAAGTTGTGTGACGAAATAATTACCTATGATCTATCTAGCTCTATATACATCACTCCCTTCTATCATTTATCATCTCATCATCCTATCTATCAACCACATGTCTCTTCTTTCTCACTTTAGGCCAAACTATCATCTAGTCAACATGTCCCATTCTAAATAGCTTCCTTAATTTCCAAATAGACCTATACTTCAACCAAATATTTTCCACATTCTCCACATGCCACTTAGGGAACTTTAGGTGTTTATTAGGCAAATTTTTATAAACTAAAGAGCTATGCACAATCCAAATGTAATATAATATAGTAATTCTAGTAGTATAGTCCTAGAATTTAGAAAAATCCATACCATAATCATTTGAAGTCTTTTCACTAATCAAAGGATAGCTACCACCTCCAATCAATCTGAGAAAGAGATTGGTGAAGATCCCACAGAACTTAATCCACTTATGTGCTTCCATCTTTGTTTAAAATAATTTGAATCCTATTGGGCAGTGTGGATAATATACATTTATTATGTCAAATGAAATCAATTCCTTTAATTGAGTATCAATGTAATAAATTTTAATATGGAATCCATAAAATAAAAGGGAAAAAATTACTTCAAAATAAGTACAAATTCAATACCAAAAGGATGAAAAATAAATACTGATGTTCCCAAAAAAATTACAAGTTCACAAGTACAATCTAGAAAGAATGTATAAAGTATATAAAACATATCCAAACATAGTTGGCATTAAAAAATAAAGGTATATAAAGGTAATGTTTCTAAATTTAGATAAACATGAATGAAGACTACTCTTAGGAGATGAATTTCCATTACACAAAATATTATCACTTAGAAATACATCTTTTATTTCAATATTAAATGTTTCAATCTTTGGATTTATTTTCATCATTTCAAATACTCTTTTAAGTGTTTTTTTTATTAATTTTTAGTTTTTTTATTGATATCTTATTATTTTCCTTATTTTAAAAATTGAATGGTATTTTCAATGTTATTTTTCATATGACTAGCATTTTCTAATCATCTTTCCATACATTTTTCATTTTTTCATTTTGGTTTTTAAAAATAAAATATCTATATATTTATATTTATTTTATTATTTATTTATTTATACTTTTGATTATTAATTTATCTAATTTTATTATTTTATGACTTCAATTTTCCTTAATAGTTCAAATTTTTTATTTTGCATGATATCCATAATGAACTCTAAAATATGTGTGATCATATATGTTGTATGTCATGCATAATAATGTATTTTGATAGAAAGAGTGGATAGGTAAAGTTAATTTTTCTTTTATTTAACTTTGTTTTCTTTAGCTTATGAAGTTTTCTATTAGATAGGGTGAATAAAATAGGTTTTACAAGGCTCCTACAACCACTAGGTTAAACAAAATCAAAATTAAATTAAAAATAATTGAAGATCAATAGTAGTTGTAGAGAAGGACTTCAGTCGAGCATAAATATACCAAAATCCCATAAGCAAAAATATGGACTGACAAGACTAACACAAAAACTTGAAAGACCACAAATAGAGTATTAACTAGAACTAGAACGCTCCTAAGAGATTATATTATCCTGAGTAGTCTCCTACTCCTCCTCAAACTCTAGGCTAGATTCCTTCAGCAAAATTTTTTTAATTCTACCCCTAGTATGCTTTGAGGATCCCTAATTTGAGGTGAGAATGGTCTTATCTTGTGCAGGGAATTCCTTAGAAACCTCCACCAGTTCTATCTTCTTTTTTTGGTAGAGTGTCTTCCTTCTTCAGTACTACATCTAGGTCAATTTTAAGTTTCACATAGCTACTATCAACCAATTCCAGTCATTAATGAGGTTAGACATGGCCATCCCAACTTGATCTATCTTATCTAAAAAAAACCGTAATTCTCTATTGTGTTTACCCATTGAGTCTTCCAGGGAGAGGGTTAGGGTGTATTTAAGGGTAGTTTCCTCTTTTGTGGGAGTGGTGATGATTTTTTCATTTTATGGCTTAGGGTGGTGAAGGGGAAAGCAAGAAATTTAGAGGAGTATAATAAAATATGGTGGAGGGGTGAAGGATATTGGGTTTGGGGAAGCCTCCTCATTGTCATGAGGATCATGGGATTCAATAACAAATTTTTATAAGTCTAGTGATTCAAATAATTATTATTTATTCTTTTCACTAAATTCTTTAATTAATTTTTTAAATATATTACATGGGGGTAGATTCACAAAGTTCATAGACAAAAAGGTGACATGATGTGCCATTTTCAAAAGGGCATATTCCCCTTTTTTTTAAAACCATTACAAATCCTGTAAGGGCTGATCTCGACCCTAAAAGGTGTACACCCTTTTCACTACATAGGGTACAAGCCCTTTTAGAAGGGTTTATTCTCTAAATTTATTTTGTTAAATATATTATTACACACACAAACAACAACACAACAATAAAACCAACTCAAAATACACAAAAAAATAAAAACACATGCATGTCTTTAAAAGCAAAAATAACCAGCTCAAAATGCATAAAACAAAACAAATGTACATTTTATTTTGAAGGGCATACACCCTTTAGAATGGGTGTTCACCCTTTGTAATGACATTTTTTTGTGTAGTTTGAGATGGTTATTTTTGTGTTTAAAGATGTGTATGTGTTTTTTGTTATATTTTTATTTTTGTGTGCAGTCTAGGCTAGTTTTTTGGTTGTGTTGTTTTTTTGTTTATGTATGCAAGGATATATTTAGTAAAAATGTAAACTTATACTATGTAATATAAAATTAACTGTAAACTTATAATTTAAATTTATTTTACTAAATATAACAAATTAGGGACACTCTTCATCTTCAAAAAATGATTATAGAATATGTAGGAGTTACCATTTAGAAGTTAGTCTTTCAAATTCTATTTTAGTCTATAATTAGTTCTTAGAATTTTAAGATCAGAAGATAGAATGATAAATAAGGTTTAAAATCATGTTATGTATGTAATATATCTAAACCATTGAGGATTGCATGCCTACTTTACCTACTTAAGTATTCCCTACCTACTCTATCTATTTGATTATGCCCTTCCTGATTAAATAACTTAGCCATATCTTGATCTAAATAATTATTCCATACCTAAATACACAATCCATATCTTGATATTTACTATTCCTTATTGGTGTTAAAGTAAGTTCTCTACTTACTCAACCTGGTCTACTTCAAGATCTTCTAGAAACTTACTTGAAATTAGGTCTCTTCCTAACCATAAACTATCTCTTGATCTATCACAAAAGGTCTTATGAGTATTGGTATTGAAATAATAATTACCTTATTTAATTATTATTATTCCTTGACTTGTTATCTTTTATCTTAAGATTAAAATAAACTTTCAATGACTTAAAACAAGGTACTTAGTCCCAAGATATTAATATAACTTCAATCAAAACCCTGCTTTGACTCCTAAAGAAATCAATTATACATCCTCACTTCTTTAAACAAGTATATGATGGTTTCACTAATTATTTTACTCAATATTATTAGTTCATGATTAAATTAAACTCAAAACTTAGATGACAACAACTCTACCATTTATAGGCCTATTAGGTAAAATTCTACCTTTTAAGGACTTGATACAAAGAGGTATACAAATACCTTATTTTTTAGACTCGTTCACTTTAAAAACTCAATTAAAATATAAATATATTGATATAATAATCATATGTGTCTTTACACAAGCTTAAAATAACCAATTAGATCACCAAAGTGCCCAAAATGTTCATTAAGTTTTAAGAATTATTATAGTACTTTGTATAGGCATTTTTGGTCTTGAAAAGGTGTTCTTAATATAATATAATAAAATGATTATTATAAATATTTTTCAAAATTTTTGGATACTATCTCTAAGGATGAGAAACCAATTTCCTTTATTGCTTTCTTAAGAACTAGACTTCAATGGCAACTCTACTTTTTAGGTCTAGATGGCCTAATCTACCTACTTAGATGGATATTAACTTAGATTAAGTATAAATTTTATTTAATAACTTTAATTAAGTATTGTATAGTTTTTTTTAAAATAACATTACACCTTGATAAGAGGTTTATACTCAATCAATAAATTAAAACACTTAAATTTTTTCTTGACTGAGCTTTCCTATAGCTATATACATGTAGATAAAAAAATAGTCCTATGTATTTTTAAGAAAAAGGTGAGTTTGATAATTTTACCTATTATAATACCTTATAAAACTTCTTTAAAAACTTCCATATGATTTTTAAGAGATTCCACCATTTTAGATTCAATTTATGGTTCATTTTGTATCAAAAGCCATGTTTTAATGTTTGATTGTGTACATAGAGCCTAATAGCTTCAAATTGATTATTCATAAAACTTAAAGACTATTTTCAAGAGATAAAACTTGGAAAAAAGTCTTGAATACCTCCCTCAACTTCTTCAATATTCTAAATAGACTCCTGCAACATTTTCTATGTGATACAAGAGACTACAAGTGACTATAGACACATAAAAAATAAGCTTTAGAAGGTTTTAATGACACGAACCTTGGATAAAGTATAAATTTTCTTCAAATGAAGTAGTATTTCATTCACACATGCAAAAAATTTGTGAATTCAATAAATTTAGTAACAACACACCTTTTATTCATACTAAAATGATTATTTTGACTACATATACCCTTGTTCTAGCTTGGAAAACTATCAACTCTCCTTGCAGTCATGAAGTTCTTCACTTTTAAAGATTGTTCTGACCTTTAATTCCTTATTTTTTTTAGGTTTGAATTTTATAGTGTTGTTTTATATGTACTATAATTAGATTTTTTAATCTTTACCTTGGAATCTTCTTAAAAACTTTGTTCTCAACTTCAAAAATAAACTTTAATTAATGGGTCTATAAATATGCATAAATGGATAACCTAAAACATTCAACCTATATCATATATAAATTAATGATGAAGTCAATCATACATTACATCTACCACAGACATAGTATTACATGTAGATATGCAATCACTCATACATGGCATCTTCCTGTGGTCATGATATGATCACTTATAATGGATATGAATGTAACTAATCACCATAGTACACTCTATTTCCACCTAATCCATTAACCCCAAACCTTAAACCCTAAACCCCTAAACCATAAAACTTGAACCATGAACACTAAATAATATACCTAAACCCTAGAACCTAATCCCTAAACCTTGAACCCTTAACCCTAATACATTATCCCTAAACCCAAAATAATAATCCATAAACCCTAAACTAGAGACCCTAAACATAGAACCTTTAAACATTAAACCCTAGACTTTATACCCTAAACCCTAAAACTAAAACATAAGCCCTTAACCCTAAACCCCAAACCATAAGTATAAAATCCTAAATACTAAACATTAAACCATAAACCCTTAACCTTACACCCTCAATTTTAAACACTGAACCCTAAAATAATTCAAAATCAAGAATATTAAAACCTAAACAATGAACCCTAAACCCTAAACTTGAAACCTTGACCCCTAAACTCTTAACCCTAAACTATAATCCTAAAACCCTAAGCAATAAACCCTAAAAATTGAAATTTGAACCCTAAACCCATCACCATAAAAATTCAAACTCAAAACCATACACCCTAAATCCTAAAACCATAAACCCTAAACCTTAAAACTTAAATGTCAAAACCCAAAAAATCAAGCCCAAACACTAAAATATAAACTTTGAACCCTAAACCCTTCACCAAAAACCTTAAAAAATTAACCCTAAACTATTATAACTAAACTTAAACACTAACCCTAAATGCTAAATCTTAAAACCTAAATCCCAAATCCTAAACTCTAATCCATAATCCATTAAACCTTAAACATTAAAAATTGACATCAAACCCAAAACCCTAATCACAAGATGTAAACCCCAAACCTTGAATAATAAAACTTAAATGAAAATCTTAGGCTCTATACCCTAAACCCTAATTAATAGACCCTATACCCTAAACCCCTAACCTTAAGCCCAAAACCCCATAAACTAATCCCTAAACCTTGAACACGTAACCTTAAATTTCAAAACATAATCCCTAAACTCTAAATCCTAAACTCTAAACCTAAACCATTAAAATTAATCACTAAACTCTTAAACCCAAGCCTAAAACCATAAATCATAAGTCGTATACCCTAAACTAAAAACCCAAAACCTAAAACATTAAACAATAAACCTAAATCCCTAAACCTTAAACCCTTAAACCTAAATCTTAAACCTAAAACCATAAACCCCAAATTGTAAAATGTAAACCATAAACACTAAACCCTATATCCTACATCCTAAACCCTAATCCCCAAACCCTAATTACTAAAATCTAAGTTCCAAACCCCAAAACCTCAACCAAACCCCCAAGACTAGAACCCTAAACCCTAAACCTTAATGCCAAACACCAACCCCCAAACCCTAAAAGCTAAACCCTTGGTCCTTTGAGCCACAAACCATAAATCCCAACCCTCTAAGCATAAAATTTAAATTATAAGCTTAAAATAATAATCCCTAAGCCATAAAACTAAAAATTCAACCCTAAATGTTAATACTCTAAACCCTAAACTATAAATTTTAAACCATCAACCATAAACCTTAAACCCTAATTTTTTAAATCCTAAACCTATAACCATAAACCATAATCTTGAGTTATCACCTATATAGATAAAGGAGAGGGGGCATTGGGTAAGCCATATATTGAAAGTATAGGGGTCATTATCACCTATATATAGAAAAGGAGTAGCGACATTCATGTAAAAGGCTTGAATGTGGATTCATAATGAATTCCTAAATATGTTATGGGGTTTTTAATCAACGGGTCTATTAATATACATAAATATCTATCATGTAGAATGTAACCTATAATATACATATAGTAATGATAAAATCATTCATACATTACATTTACCCCATACCTATCACTACATATAAGTATATATATTATCACTCATACATGACATATCCCTGTAGTCATGATTCAACCACTCATACCAGACATAAATATAGATAATCACCCTAGTACACTCCATTTACACCCAAACCATTAACCCTAAACCTCAAACCCAAACCCTAAACATTTTAATGTTGATTGTTGAACCCTAAACATAATAAACCTTGAATGTTTAACCCTAATACATTATCACTAAACCCAAAACAATAATACCTAAATCCAAAAACCTAGACCCTAAACATAGAACCTTAAAACCTTAAATGATAAACTTTATACCCTAGAACCTAAGACCTAAACTTAAAATTTAAGACCTTAACCCTAAATCCCAAATTATAAGCATAAAATATTAAATCTTAAACACTAAACCATAGAATGTTGACCCTATACCCTCAATATTAAACACTAAACCCTAAACATAAAATTCAAAATCATAAACCTTAAACCCTAAACACTAAACCCCAAACCCTAAAATCAAAACCCAAAACCTTGATTCCTAAACTTTTAACACTAAAACCTAATCCTAAAACCCTAAACCTTTAAATTTGAACCCTAAAGCACAAACCCATAACCATAAAACCTCAAACCCAAAACCATAGACCCTAAATCTTACAACTAGATAAACCCTACACCTTAAAACCTAAATGCCAAAACCTAAAGAATCAATACCAAACATTGAACTATAAAATTTGAACCTTAAACAATAAAAATTAAACCTAAATTAAAAACACTAGAACTATACAAATAAAACTAAACATACATTGTGGATACCATACCATAAAGGAATGATGTATTCATTGGTAGTTCTATTCAACACCCTCTTCACTTTCCTATCATAGTTCCATCCATGCATCATGATTAATTTTAAAAATTCATCATTAGTAATGAAACTTGTGATCCTAATTAAACTCTATCTTTTGATGCATATTGGGCTCACAATGTAACTTTAGCTAGCAATGCAACTTGGTCATGCAATGCAACTCAAGCTCACAATGCAACTTAGGCTGGTAATGCAACTCAAGTTACTCATGCAACTTGGGATGGAAATACAAATTGGGCTCATAATGCAACTTAGGATTGAAATGCAACTTGGGATATAAATTTAACTCATGCTTTCAATACAACTTAGGCTTATAAACAACATGGAATTGTAATCCAACTGAGGCATAGAATGCAACTTGGGCTCACAATGCAACCCAATTATAACATACCAACATCATATCAATTTATCATTGAATATGTAAATAATTTTCATCATATTAACTCTTTTTCTAAGCCACATGTATATCCACAAATCAAAATATCATACCAACATCTTTTTTTTGCTCTAAAGAGGAAATGTAGTTTCCTTTTTTATTACTCATTTACTAAATCAGAGTATTTGAAGCAAGTGTAAATAGGCAATTTCTAATTTGTCATCATTTATCACCATACCTCATCATTAAAAATTAATTTTGACCATGTAAGTGAAAATAGGATATTATCTTATTTCCATCATGTAAATCATTCAAAAATCTCCCTAGAGTAATCCATCATTACCCTACCTAATCTACCAGACATGAATGAGAATAATCACCCTAGTACACTTTAATTAGAACAAAAGGAATCAAAACACCATTCAAGATTCAACTAAAAACTATATTTTTCAATCTAAAACAAATTTCTATTGACTAATAGATTAGAACACACTTTATTAGATGAGGGAGTGACAAGGGATGATTAGGTAGTGACTACAAATGATGAGGGATTGATTGGGTACAAAGGGGGACAATAAGGGAATGGTTAGGGACAATGAGGTATGAGGATAGATGAGGAGGGGGCATTTAAGGATGATGAGGGTTGATTAGGAAGTGATTATGGATTATGAGAGATAATTAAAGATGATGAATGATTAACTAGGGACAATAATAAATTATGATGGTTAATGAAGGAGTTTTATGGATGATGAGGGATAATGAGAGTGTGTCTAGGGATGATTAAGGATGATGAGAGTGTGTCTATGGATGATGATGGATGATTTAAGAGTGATTAGGTATGATTAGGGATGATGAATATTGTTGAGGGAGTTTTGATGGATGATCAAGGATAATGAGGTATGATTAGGGATGATGAGGAAGTTATTAAGGATGATGAGGGTTGATAAAGGAGTGATTTAATACAATAAATGATGATGATATCTAATGAGGGAGTGATTAGGGATAATGAGGGACAATGATAATTTATTAGGGAGTAAATAAGGATGATAATTAAATATTAAGGGTTGAAGAGGGAGTGATTAGGGATGATGAGGGTCAATTAGGGAGTGTCCTATATGAATTTAGAGTGATATAATATGACTTTATTCTATGTGACTTTGTAATAATGCATGATATTAGAATTGAAGAATACATGGATTGACCATCTATATGACATTTTTTTGGATTAAATTGTATCTTATTAGAATGACTTTTGAATTGTGTTTTGATTCATTCTATTTTGAATGGATTCTATTAGTGTGACTAGCTACATTCATGTCTGGTGTAATTTATCATATCATGACTACAAGTAGATGTCATGTATGAGTGACTACATACATACATGTTGTAATAGGTAGGTATTATATGTCATGTATGAGTGATAATATCATGAATATATGTACATTACAAATTACATGATATAGGGAAGTCATTTATGCATATTGATAGACCCATTGATTGAAAATCCCAAAAATTATTTATGAATCCACCTTCAAGCTGAGGTATTCAATCAGGCAAAGCATACTCAAGTAGGTAAATTAGGTATGGAATATTAAATTAGTTAAAATATGGGTCATAATAAATGGTATATAACTACTACATATGTAACATGATTTAAAAACTCATTTCTCATTCTATCTTCCAATCTTGAAATTCTAAAAACTGGGTATTGACCATATTGGATTCTAAAAAAAATAACTTCTTAATGGTAACTCCTACAACACTGGAATCAATTTCATAAGATGCAGAGTGGCCATGATCTTTTATATTTAGTAAAATAAATTTAAATTATAAATAGGTGGAATAATCAATGGTATATATCTATTACATACACAACATGATTTAAAACCTCATTTCTCATTCTATCTTCCAATCCTAAAATTCTAAAAACTAAGTATTGACTAGATTGGATTTTAAAAAACTAACTTCTAAATGATAACTCAAAAAAAGTGTGTTTGTACACATGAAATATCCTTATATTTTCACAAAAACTGACCAACCTATTGTCATAAATGCATCTATTCAACACACATTTATCATCTGGGTAATGAAAAAAATTATATATTTAGAATCTAAATTCAAAATTTCACAATTCATATTCTTATGTCAATTTCAAATTATTTTTCAAAGTGTCTCTAACATTCTCTCCAAGTTTAACTATTGTTATTTTAAGAAAAAAAAGTGTTGCTTTATACTCCCTTTTATCTCCCATTATCCTACATCTACACATGGGTAGAAACATTATAATAAATTCAATAATTTTACAATGTTTCATGTTATAAAATACATATGTTATTAATATTATCAAAAATATTCTATGATAATAAATGCAAATAATGTTTTGAGATAGCTCGTTATGAGTCATTATGTTTGGGATTTACTTTTTGTTATTTTTTTCTTAAATATATTCTTTGTGTTTTTTTAGGAATCAATAATCATACATTTTACCATAAAATATACACACATGGAAAGAAAATTTAATTTTACTTCCATATGTTATTTTTACATGACTAGAAAGATAAATGTAAATACTTTACGAGGCCACAAACTTCTTATTACACCCTCAACATAGGTAGGGGAAACTATTTATTTTCTTATGTGATGAGGTATAGTGTATTTATACCTTAGAATGAAATCCTTTGAAATAATAAATTAACATCATGCACCTAGAGAGCCTCTATGCATGGCCCTCACCTTTTTCCTTGATGCCATGACAATCCATGGGAAACATGGGAGAAACAAACTTTTATCTTATGCATGTTACTTCCTACTTATCCTTATGTATTATGTTTGAATAATGTTGTGACTAGTATGAAATTTATGATTCATGGTTTCTACACTTAATGTATTTATTATCTATATTATGAAATGTTTCTATGGTACATGATTTATATACATGTTTATTATGATACAATATATAAACATGATACCATTTTTATTTCCATATTATAATATTTATATAATACAAAATTTACATGATCTTTATTATGATAATGTGATATATATTTTCCTTATATTTTTTATTATGTATACACCTATATATAATAGTCATTAATGATCTCTTTTCCTAGACTTGTCGAAGTATTAATCTCTTAGAGTACATTTTGTAAAGAGTGCACCAGGAAAGGGTGGGGTGAGTTTGTGGTAATTTTTGATCAATTTATATATTATCTCATTATACATGATCATCATCACCATCATGTTTCCAACTCAATTTATTATTCGTTGTGTCACTTTTCCCTTTATCCTCTCATTCTACTTAGTATCTTGAGTTTTCCTATAATATCAATTCAGATCAATCTAATTTTATACCATCCATTATATTTCATATTAAATTAATCTTGATCAATATATTTTATTTTCATATTTATGAAATATCTTATGAAATTTATCTTGATTGATCAATTATATTTTCATGTATTTGATATTTTGTACTAAATTAATATTGGTTCATTTAGTTATTTTCATATTTGTACTAGATCAACATGGCTAACCCAATATAATGTCATTATTGATTCATCATACTAAATTGATTACAAATTGATTCATTAGTTAGGTTACTTTTAATAATTTAACTTTTATTTATATGGATCCTAAATATATTTTTTATTTAAGGACAACAATCATCTACTCTTCTTATGAAAATAAATTTGACCTATGTATATATAATAAATTATGAGACATAATCTCATTTTAATTGAGGTCTAGTCTTGCTCAAGGTCTTTGAAGCTCAATATAAGGATGTTAAATGTGGAAAGTGTCCCTTTGTATTTAGAACCCTAATATAATATATCTTATGTCTTCATCCTTTCTGTTTTATGCCTCCACCTACAAAATCTCCTAAAAAATGTTACGAGAGCCAAGGGGAGATTAATGCATAGAAAATTCAATTGAATGTATCCATATCCATAATATATTTATTTAATTTAATTTATTAGATATATATGTTCTACATATTGTTAGAGTAGTATGTTTTTTTTTCTTATCTCCTCACCAAACTATCTCTATGCATATACTTATGTATGATATCTATGATTGTATTTACAATAGTAGTTAGGTTCCCTTTATCTATGCTTTGCTTATATTATGCTACCTTTGCACATAGTTGCAATCCCTTATATCCATTTGTAATTTATATCTTAATATATTATATATTTACAATTTTTCATATAATATTCCCTTGTTCATTAGTTTCTTTCATGTGGTTTCCTTACTATATCCTTGATACCTTCTCTTACAAATAACTTTTTATTATAACTTCCATCTTGTTTTATGATTTAGCATTTATATATGTAGTTTGTACTAGTACTTTATTCAATATTATATGATATTTATATTATTTATCACATTTTACCAATATACATTCTATTTAACCCAATGTTAATATCACCCCATTGTTATGTTGGGTTATTTACAAGTTTTTATTTTTATTTTTATTTTTATAACTTTTTAGCTTCATGATAATTTTAAAATGATTTAGCCTCTAAGGGTTTTTATAGGGATATTAAATAAATTTATATTACATATGTAATTATCTCTTATCCATCCCACATATGACATTTTAGGAAAATCCTCATGGTAAAAAATCCCTCAATTGCAACCTCAATCTATCAATAACAACATTGTTGATTAAAAAGTCTTGAAAATAAATCAAAAATATTGAAAAAAATACTATCTATACTCCTTATACAATTTATACTCTTTATAAACATATAATTCATTAAATCATAAAAAAATCACATCAATATCTAGACAATCTATCAATTTTATTCCTCCTAACACTCATGTTGGAAATATTCCACCTAGTAATCCTCCTCTAATCAACAATTCTAAGAATACCCATACACAAAATTCTCTAGATAGCTTTCAATTCCTTCCTCAATTTTTAAAAAAAATATATTATGAATTATTTCAAAAATAATTAAATTATTCGAATGAGAAACCACATTTTTCAAAAGTATAATCTTCCTCAACAAGTCATTTTAAACCAACTTAGTCAACATGTTATTTTACCTCCTATTAAAGATGTTAATTGGAATCCCATTTATTGATCTCTCATTCATAAAATTTGATTCAAACAATACAAAATTGAACTGATGTCTCTCTAAATTATGTCTATGGACATTTTAAATATTTACCCAACCAATACATATGATTGGACTACCAACCCTACTTTACATATTAAATCCTTTGGATACCTATACAAAGAAAGGATTCAAAATAACACCTATGAGACTATAAAATAACATGTTAAAACTCTAGTTGTAAATGCCTTATAATGGTATAATAAAATTCCAATCCACTCCATTACGTAAATGGAATTCAATGCTATAGTTAAATAATTCCAATATCATGAAATTCATAAAAATATTCTTAATAATATCATTATTTCTAAGAAATTAGATAAATAATTTACTAATGATTTAATCAAGTGATGGAATTCCTTGGTGCATAAAGTGTATCATAACATGACTAATGAAAACATAAAAAAAACATAGACAAATATAACATCCTAATTCAATACAAATTAGGATCTTTATCTCCTAAAAATTTGGAAGAATCATTTGATCAAGCTAAAATACAACATTACCTTATGAACCAATTGAAACATCTTAAAATTCTAGTAGGGGATCTTTTAAAACATCCACCAATAGCACACATTAATACAAACCTCCAAAAAAATTTAAGTTTAAAACCTATTATTTTAGTAGTCCAAATAATACAAACCATTCCCATCCTTCTTTAGTCTCAAAGAACTCAATAAAAAGATTCCATCTTCTCAACCCATGATTTTTGATTCCGTGTCTTTTCCAACATGGTATATACCCAATAGATTTTATCGATGGCATACTTTTATAGTTCATTCTCATTGAAGTTTTCATCATATTGATATATTCCCTTTCAACTTCATGTTAGGTGCATAATTTAATCATGAATCCATAAAAAAATGGTTCTATAAATAATATCTCAAAGTTTCTCAAAATTAATCAAACCACAAAATCACTCAAATCCTAATCAATATCAACACCCAAATAAAAAATATAATAAATCCCCATAAACATCTAATCCTAATAATACACATATAAACCAATTTTTAGGTTACATTGTTTCCAATTATGACCAACCCTACATAAATTATATGTATGTTAATGTGGGGAAGGCTACCTCCCCAACTCATGAAGATAAATTAGTTCACATAAATAGCACAAAACACATTATAGATTATGTTTACTCTTATCCTAGCACTCCAAATATACTCATAATCACCCCTAGAGATAAGAAAGTTGTTTAACCCTAACACATAGGTCTAGTTATAATATTTATCCCCTTTGAAAAATCAAAATCACATAATTCATAAAAAATTGATGAAATTGGCCTTGATAATCTAGTTGACCATGTTTCTAGAATTTCAACTAAATCTCCCATGTCGATTCAATTTTTTATTTTTTACACCCAAATGGATGATCTAGTACATTATAAAAGAAACAAAAAAATAGCATGAAACAAAATATTAACATTTTATTTAAAAATCACCCTTCTACAAATAACAAAAAAATCAACACACATCTCAAGATTGATGATTTAGTTTAGAACCACACTTTAGCTTGAAACATACAAGTTGACACACATATATACATGGGAATTTAAATAATACATAAAATAGAACAAAACTAGCATTTTTTATCCCATACAAAACATTACCAAAACACCTCTTAAATATCCATATATTAACTTCAATGCCATGATCTGTAATGTAAGCCACATATACATAGAATATGATAGTGAAGGTAACCACCTTGTTTATATTGAGTTTAAATCAAATATTCATAAATATCACATGTTATGGGAAAATATGATGCCCATTATATTATTAATTCACATATTAGGAAATCTTATGATGCCAAACCTTCTCCTATTTTAGAATTTAGGGCATATTTCAATGCCCATCATTATCTCAATACACACTTTGAGGTATATTACAATGTCCATCCTCATCATTCCTCAACCTTGAAAACATCTTGTAACAATATCATATCCTTATCATCTCACCATCATAAGTATCTAATTATCAATAATCTTGAACACACTAAATAGAATAAAATTCATCTTCAAGAAATATTTAAATTACTAGCCAAGAATTATGTTTCATACATGTTATTCATAAAATCACTCATGTACATATGTCATAATTTTTCATAGTTAGTATTTTATGTAAATACTAATTTTTCTTACATATTTTATTCCAACATTTATATACTTTAAATTACCTAATATAATTTACTTTTATTTCACATATTGGTTTTATTTGGCCATTGCACTCACTTATGGTTATTTGGCATACTATTTTTTCAAATATTCACTCTTGGACTTATTTTATCATTGGAACCATTCATAGCTATTTCATATCTTCATTTTTATAACATTTTCCTTTTGAGTTTATTCATTCATGGTGTTTTTTTTATTTTTCTATAATTTTTAAGTCTCTCACCCCTTTATTTTATTTGTCCATTGTGCCAATTCATGGTTCTTTTATATCTTCATTTTTTTATAATCTTTCCCTTTTGGGTTTAATCAATAATGGTTTACTTTGTGATTATTTAGTATCATTTTTATATTATTTCCCTATTGGGTATTCATCCATTACACTTATTTATATTTTTTTAGTATCCTCATTTTTATAGTCTTTCTGCTGCAAAGGTCATCTTCTCTTTGTCATTAATTGATGAAAACAAGAACACTTTACTACACTTACCTCTACTTATACCAATTAGCTCCAACCTTGAATTTTTCTTGTATATCTCTTGATCTTTGGTTAACAAAACTCTTTGACTCTGAATTCAAATACTATGGTATCTATTTTATACTATTCATCCTTCATTCACAATCATATTGGTTATCCTCTATCCACTACACACAAATATCAACTTTGACTAATTTATCTTAATTTGTTCATGCTTGCACTAAGACAACTTAGTTCTTAGAATAAGAACCAAGGATTCACTTTCTCATACATAGTGATAATGATATTTAACATGTTCATTATATTAATTTGGAACCCCTATTACATTCATAATACTCCTTAATATACTCTTTGCACCAACTATCTTTCCTTCTTACTGACAAACTTCCTCTAGTATCCCTTTTTCATCCTTTTTCCTATGGTATTGACATGTACAGTATTCTAATGAAAACTTTAGACCATTTTAAAATAACCTATATGTTTATTTGTCTATATATGAAGTTTAAGACTCTAATTCAACTTGTATATCACTTAGTCAATTTAGGTCACTGATTAGGTCATTTAGGTCTACTCTGCCTTGTTTGTACACTCAAACTACCTTAGGCCATAATCAAAGGAACGTATAAAAAAGAAGCCTAAAAATATCTAAACTTTCCTAAAATCACATATTTTCACAAAAAATAAGGTTTTTCACCAATTAGATTTCTCAAAATCCACATATGTGTGGAAACCCTAGCGTAGGGTTCATGGCAGACTGTAAGACCTGAGAAGGGTTATAAATATTTTTTAAGAATTTCAAGGGACTATGAATTTTTGTATATTTATGTGTCACCATCCTTCACCTTCTCTAACTCCCAAACAACCCTCTAAACACCTATCTATCCTTTTCAACAAGAACTTAAATTGGCTGTGCAAGTTTTGTTTCACTATTATATGACTGTGTGCACCAAAAAGGGTCAAAATGATGTATTTATATTTATGAAATGATTTAAAACACTATTAATACTTATTAAACCTTACACAAATGATTTATACCTCATTCAATCATCAAATTATTTTCTTGACAACTTTATTTACTCTTTTGTCAAGTTTTTTGGTTGACTTTGTGTGGGTTGTAGGTAACTATAGGCCTGTGTAAGATTTTCAATCACACTATTGAAAATAAGTCAAAATTTAATGTTAAACACCTTCAAAACACATTAAAACAAACTTACCAAATCAAATGAATCATCAAAAAAATCATTTTCATTACACCATCCTTCATTGATGTTTCACAAACATTTACTTGAGTTTGAACATAATCATAAAGGACTAATTTACAAGAAAAATATTTACCACGTAAGTAGATGACTCATAATAATTGTTAAAAACTTAACAACGTTCTTACCAATATACAGAGGTAATCATATCATTTTTTTCTTAGAAACTTGTTTTATTCAATGTAAATACAGTCTTAGAAGATAAAGCAATAACAAAAATAGGGTCTACTATGTATATATCTTCAAAAAGGAAACATTATTCTTCATTCCTTTAGAGTTTGGTTACCATACACCTTTAAACCTCACCTCCAATAACTAATTTCAACATACGTACAAGTTATTTTATATGGCATAACTAACTGATTATCTAACTCCCTTTTTTATGTTAAGAGTGTTCCTAACTAGCTTAACTACTAATATGAGTTTCAAAGTAACCAATAACATAAATCACTTATGAAATTATATGACCTTGACCTATTTGATGGTATTCAAAACAATACCACTTTATTGATAGTTCTTACCAACATGACAATTGCTCCACAAACCTTGACCAAGATTTAAAAATTCAAATTGAGGAATTGGCAGGAAAATGCCAAAATAACTCAAATTCAAATTTGATCAAGTTATAATAAATATTATATACTGATATAGACCTAATATGACTAAAATAACTTTCTAAATACTCAAAAATTGAAAAATATACCCATATGTAATGTGAGGTAGTGATGCTTCTGTATCATACTGCTGAGAAGTAAATGAAAACTTTCCTTGAAATTTATAAATGATTTGTCTTTAAGGTCATTTACATCATCCTTATTCCACCTAGGTCCCAAGGTCTATTTGAGACATTTAGTCCTTCTTGATGTTTTCTTAAACTCACTATGGCTCTTCCTTTGTTTTTATTTCTCTTCCTTTAGATCTTCCAACCAATCATAGGTAATTATTATTGATTCTCTTTCCTCCAATTACATGTACATAAAGTATAGATGTCAATAAAAACCACCTATTACTTATTACCTTGGTATTCACTTTGTTATTTAGATTTCATATCTTCTTCACCTTGACTCAAGATTTTCTCCAATGTCAAATTAGTTTCCATGATTCTATTCTTGTCTCCAATGAGATTCAAATCATCTGATCCTTCCATTATTTTCTACCATAATTGATTTTCTTCTTTTGTGCACTCATCTATTTTATCTTTCTCTTCCATTGGTTCCAAATAAGACACCTTAACCTGATACAACTTTATATTTTCAAGGACTTTAGCATGTGCTTTTCCTCAAACTCTCTTGTTACCACCTCATAGATCTTCTCCTACTTGTTAAGCACTTCACTTGGTGCTGTTGTAACTTATTTTCCTTCAACTATCATGTTTATCAGATTTAAATTATACTCATATAATGCATCCTTAGCAATCTTAAAATCAATATACTTATCAAACACAACTTAGAAATGAATTCATGATGCTTATTTTCTCTCCTCAATGCTTCCTTGATTGAAACATACCTATTTCTTGCTCATCTTTAGGCATGGTACTTTGTAACTTCTATGTCTTCTTCCTCATCATCTAATAAATAACCTTATTAGGGTAGCATATGATTGAATCACCAAAATCATTTATCAAATCAACTTGATCTTCATCACTATAATTTTGCTTCTACTTCCAATGTTCATGAAATTCTTCACATTTATTTAAACATTCAAAGAAATGATTAGTCATAATCTTGGGAAGCTTGTTTTCCCCTTTGTACCTTTCTCTAGGCTACATTTATAACTTCTTCATCATTTTTCTTCTTCTCCTTTCCACTAACTACTTGAGAAGCCATGTTAATTTCCTTTTTATGTGTACATTGAATATTAGTCTCATCTCTTCCAAGATTTACTCTATATTTTTCAATACCTCTATCTTAGCTATCTCCTTCTCTCCCTTCAACTCTCTTTGCTTCACTTCCATTTTATTCTTGTGGCATTCCTCATTCATTAATCCTTTCATCATCTTTATTTTATATTCACTCTCTCTAAGTCTCTCTCTCTTAGACATATCTCTTTTCTTGACAAGCCTTCTCACTTTTCTTCTTGACCATTCACTTGGTCTCTATCACTTGACTCTCTCTCTCTCTTGGATTCAATATCTTTCTTGTCTTCACCTGGGAATTCTCTCTCTTGTCCTTTCTCTAGGACTCTTGTCCTTTCTCTAGGACTCTCTTCTCTCTCTTCAATATCTCTTCTTAAACTTCTCTCTCTTGAGCTCTCACTAGCTATTCTCACTCTAAGCCTTCTTGGATTAAGGGATTTACCACCTCTCTCACTTTATTTATTTTAACTATCTCTACCTCTAACTCACATACTTACAACCTTTTCACTCTTACATGTAATATTTGTTAGCACTCTCATAACAATCTCTATGAAACCTTTCAAAACATTCTCAACATTATCTTCATGAAAAATAACATAGAAATGTTCAAAACACATTACATACCTTTTCCATATAATGTTTCATATCTGATACCAGATTATGTAGAGGTCATCATCTCTTTTTCATTAATTGATGAAAACAAGAAACACTTTACTACACTTACCTCTACCTATACCAACTAGCTCTGACCTTGACTTTATCTTACTTAGATCTTGATCTTTGGTTACACAAAACTCTCTGACTCTACCTTCAAATACTCTGGTCTATATTTTATACTATTCATCCTTCATTCACAATCATATTGGTTATCCTTTGTCCACTACACACACTTAGCAACTTTGACTACTTTACCTTAACTTGTTCATGCTTACACTAAGACAACTTAGTTCTTAGAATAAGGATAAGGGATTAAATTGATCATAAATATTGAATATTATCTTTAACATGTTTATTATAATAATTTAGAACCCCTATTACATTCAGAATACTTTTTAATACACTCCTTGCACCAACGACCTTTCATGATCACTAATAGGCTTCCTCTAGTATCCCCTTTTCATATTTTTTCCTATGGTATGAACATGTATAATATTCTAATGAAAAAATGAGAAAATTTT